>CAMPDV010002511.1:0-61743 GCA_946699065.1 Loxodes magnus | reverse complement strand
GATTCAGAGTTCATTGTATCGTGAAGTACAGATAATACGGTGAGACTGTGGGACGTCAAGACAGGTAGCTGTAAGACCATGAGTGGTCACACAAATCGAGTATTATCTGTGGCTATATCCAGTGATTCAGAGTTCATTGTATCGGGAAGTTGAGATAAGACGGTGAGAATATGGGACGTCAAGACAGGTAGCTGTAAGACCATGAGTGGTCACACAGATTGAGTATTATCTGTGGCTATATCCAGTGATTCAGAGTTCATTGTATCGGGAAGTTGAGATAATACGGTGAGACTATGGGACGTCAAGACAGGTAGCTGTAAGACCATGAGTGGTCACACAGCTTCAGTATTATCTGTGGCTATATCCAGTGATTCAGAGTTCATTGTATCGTGAAGTTGAGATAAGACGGTGAGACTATGGGACGTCAAGACAGGTAGCTGTAAGACCATGAGTGGTCACACAGCTTCAGTATCATCTGTGGCTATATCCAGTGATTCAGAGTTCATTGTATCGGGAAGTAGAGATAATACGGTGAGACTGTGGGACGTCAAGACAGGTAGCTGTAAGACCATGAGTGTTCACACAGCTTCAGTATTATCTGTGGCTATATCCAGTGATTCAGAGTTCATTGTATCGGGAAGTTGAGATAAGACGGTGAGACTATGGGACGTCAAGACAGGTAGCTGTAAGACCATGAGTGGTCACACAAATCGAGTATTATCTGTGGCTATATCCAGTGATTCAGAGTTCATTGTATCGGGAAGTTGAGATAAGACGGTGAGACTATGGGACGTCAAGACAGGTAGCTGTAAGACCATGAGTGGTCACACAAATCGAGTATCATCTGTGGCTATATCCAGTGATTCAGAGTTCATTGTATCGGGAAGTTGAGATAAGACGGTGAGACTATGGGACGTCAAGACAGGTAGCTGTAAGACCATGAGTGGTCACACAGCTTCAGTATTATCTGTGGCTATATCCAGTGATTCAGAGTTCATTGTATCGGGAAGTTGAGATAAGACGGTGAGACTATGGGACGTCAAGACAGGTAGCTGTAAGACCATGAGTGGTCACACAGCTTCAGTATTATCTGTGGCTATATCCAGTGATTCAGAGTTCATTGTATCGTGAAGTACAGATAATACGGTGAGACTGTGGGACGTCAAGACAGGTAGCTGTAAGACCATGAGTGGTCACACAAATCGAGTATCATCTGTGGCTATATCCAGTGATTCAGAGTTCATTGTATCGGGAAGTTGAGATAAGACGGTGAGACTATGGGACGTCAAGACAGGTAGCTGTAAGACCATGAGTGGTCACACAGCTTCAGTATTATCTGTGGCTATATCCAGTGATTCAGAGTTCATTGTATCGTGAAGTACAGATAATACGGTGAGACTGTGGGACGTCAAGACAGGTAGCTGTAAGACCATGAGTGGTCACACAAATCGAGTATCATCTGTGGCTATATCCAGTGATTCAGAGTTCATTGTATCGGGAAGTAGAGATAATACGGTGAGACTATGGGACGTCAAGACAGGTAGCTGTAAGACCATGAGTGGTCACAATAATTATGTATCATCTGTGGCTATATCCAGTGATTCAGAGTTCATTGTATCGGGAAGTGTAGATAAGACGGTGAGACTATGGGACGTCAAGACAGGTAGCTGTAAGACCATGAGTGGTCACAATAATTATGTATCATCTGTGGCTATATCCAGTGATTCAGAGTTCATTGTATCGGGAAGTTGAGATAAGACGGTGAGAATATGGGACGTCAAGACAGGTAGCTGTAAGACCATGAGTGGTCACACAAATCGAGTATTATCTGTGGCTATATCCAGTGATTCAGAGTTCATTGTATCGGGAAGTGTAGATAAGACGGTGAGACTATGGGACGTCAAGACAGGTAGCTGTAAGACCATGAGTGGTCACAATAATTATGTATCATCTGTGGCTATATCCAGTGATTCAGAGTTCATTGTATTCGTAAGTTGAGATAAGACGGTGAGACTATGGGACGTCAAGACAGGTAGCTGTAAGACCATGAGTGGTCACACAAATCGAGTATCATCTGTGGCTATATCCAGTGATTCAGAGTTCATTGTATCGGGAAGTGTAGATAAGACGGTGAGACTATGGGACGTCAAGACAGGTAGCTGTAAGACCATGAGTGGTCACACAGCTTCAGTTTTATCTGTGGCTATATCCAGTGATTCAGAGTTCATTGTATCGGGAAGTTGAGATAAGACGGTGAGACTATGGGACGTCAAGACAGGTAGCTGTAAGACCATGAGTGGTCACACAGCTTCAGTATTATCTGTGGCTATATCCAGTGATTCAGAGTTCATTGTATTCGTAAGTTGAGATAAGACGGTGAGACTATGGGACGTCAAGACAGGTAGCTGTAAGACCATGAGTGGTCACACAAATCGAGTATCATCTGTGGCTATATCCAGTGATTCAGAGTTCATTGTATCGGGAAGTTGAGATAAGACGGTGAGACTATGGGACGTCAAGACAGGTAGCTGTAAGACCATGAGTGGTCACAATAATTATGTATCATCTGTGGCTATATCCAGTGATTCAGAGTTCATTGTATCGGGAAGTGTAGATAAGACGGTGAGAATATGGGACGTCAAGACAGGTAGCTGTAAGACCATGAGTGGTCACACAAATCGAGTATCATCTGTGGCTATATCCAGTGATTCAGAGTTCATTGTATCGGGAAGTGTAGATAAGACGGTGAGACTATGGGACGTCAAGACAGGTAGCTGTAAGACCATGAGTGGTCACAATAATTATGTATCATCTGTGGCTATATCCAGTGATTCAGAGTTCATTGTATTCGTAAGTTGAGATAAGACGGTGAGACTATGGGACGTCAAGACAGGTAGCTGTAAGACCATGAGTGGTCACACAAATCGAGTATCATCTGTGGCTATATCCAGTGATTCAGAGTTCATTGTATCGGGAAGTGTAGATAAGACGGTGAGACTATGGGACGTCAAGACAGGTAGCTGTAAGACCATGAGTGGTCACACAGCTTCAGTTTTATCTGTGGCTATATCCAGTGATTCAGAGTTCATTGTATCGGGAAGTTGAGATAAGACGGTGAGACTATGGGACGTCAAGACAGGTAGCTGTAAGACCATGAGTGGTCACAATAATTATGTATCATCTGTGGCTATATCCAGTGATTCAGAGTTCATTGTATTCGTAAGTTGAGATAAGACGGTGTGACTATGGGACGTCAAGACAGGTAGCTGTAAGACCATGAGTGGTCACACAAATCGAGTATCATCTGTGGCTATATCCAGTGATTCAGAGTTCATTGTATCGGGAAGTTGAGATAAGACGGTGAGACTATGGGACGTCAAGACAGGTAGCTGTAAGACCATGAGTGGTCACACAAATCGAGTATCATCTGTGGCTATATCCAGTGATTCAGAGTTCATTGTATCGGGAAGTGGAGATAAGACGGTGAGACTATGGGACGTCAAGACAGGTAGCTGTAAGACCATGAGTGGTCACACAGCTTCAGTATTATCTGTGGCTATATCCAGTGATTCAGAGTTCATTGTATCGGGAAGTTGAGATAAGACGGTGAGACTATGGGACGTCAAGACAGGTAGCTGTAAGACCATGAGTGGTCACAATAATTATGTATCATCTGTGGCTATATCCAGTGATTCAGAGTTCATTGTATCGGGAAGTGTAGATAAGACGGTGAGACTATGGGACGTCAAGACAGGTAGCTGTAAGACCATGAGTGGTCACAATAATTATGTATCATCTGTGGCTATATCCAGTGATTCAGAGTTCATTGTATCGGGAAGTGTAGATAATACGGTGAGACTATGGGACGTCAAGACAGGTAGCTGTAAGACCATGAGTGGTCACACAAATCGAGTATCATCTGTGGCCATATCCAGTGATTCAGAGTTCATTGTATCGGGAAGTAGAGATAATACGGTGAGACTATGGGACGTCAAGACAGGTAGCTGTAAGACCATGAGTGGTCACAATAATTATGTATCATCTGTGGCTATATCCAGTGATTCAGAGTTCATTGTATCGGGAAGTGTAGATAAGACGGTGAGACTATGGGACGTCAAGACAGGTAGCTGTAAGACCATGAGTGGTCACACAGCTTCAGTATTATCTGTGGCTATATCCAGTGATTCAGAGTTCATTGTATCGGGAAGTAGAGATAAGACGGTGAGACTATGGGACGTCAAGACAGGTAGCTGTAAGACCATGAGTGGTCACACAGCTTCAGTTTTATCGGTGGTTATATCCAGTGATTCAGAGTTCATTGTATTCGTAAGTTGAGATAAGACGGTGTGACTATGGGACGTCAAGACAGGTAGCTGTAAGACCATGAGTGGTCACACAAATCGAGTATTATCTGTGGCTATATCCAGTGATTCAGAGTTCATTGTATCGGGAAGTAGAGATAATACGGTGAGACTATGGGACGTCAAGACAGGTAGCTGTAAGACCATGAGTGGTCACACAAATCGAGTATCATCTGTGGCTATATCCAGTGATTCAGAGTTCATTGTATCGGGAAGTGCAGATAATACGGTGAGACTATGGGACGTCAAGACAGGTAGCTGTAAGACCATGAGTGGTCACACAAATCGAGTATCATCTGTGGCTATATCCAGTGATTCAGAGTTCATTGTATCGGGAAGTTGAGATAATACGGTGAGACTATGGGACGTCAAGACAGGTAGCTGTAAGACCATGAGTGGTCACACAGCTTCAGTATTTTCTGTGGCTATATCCAGTGATTCAGAGTTCATTGTATTCGTAAGTTGAGATAATACGGTGTGACTATGGGACGTCAAGACAGGTAGCTGTAAGACCATGAGTGGTCACACAAATCGAGTATTATCTGTGGCTATATCCAGTGATTCAGAGTTCATTGTATCGGGAAGTTGAGATAAGACGGTGAGACTATGGGACGTCAAGACAGGTAGCTGTAAGACCATGAGTGGTCACACAGATTGAGTATCATCTGTGGCTATATCCAGTGATTCAGAGTTCATTGTATCGGGAAGTTGAGATAATACGGTGATACTATGGGACGTCAAGACAGGTAGCTGTAAGACCATGAGTGGTCACACAAATCGAGTATCATCTGTGGCTATATCCAGTGATTCAGAGTTCATTGTATCGGGAAGTAGAGATAAGACGGTGAGACTATGGGACGTCAAGACAGGTAGCTGTAAGACCATGAGTGGTCACACAAATCGAGTATCATCTGTGGCTATATCCAGTGATTCAGAGTTCATTGTATCGGGAAGTGTAGATAAGACGGTGAGACTATGGGACGTCAAGACAGGTAGCTGTAAGACCATGAGTGGTCACACAGCTTCAGTATTATCTGTGGCTATATCCAGTGATTCAGAGTTCATTGTATCGGGAAGTGTAGATAAGACGGTGAGACTATGGGACGTCAAGACAGGTAGCTGTAAGACCATGAGTGGTCACACAGCTTCAGTATTTTCTGTGGCTATATCCAGTGATTCAGAGTTCATTGTATTCGTAAGTTGAGATAATACGGTGATACTATGGGACGTCAAGACAGGTAGCTGTAAGACCATGAGTGGTCACACAAATCGAGTATCATCTGTGGCTATATCCAGTGATTCAGAGTTCATTGTATCGGGAAGTTGAGATAAGACGGTGAGACTATGGGACGTCAAGACAGGTAGCTGTAAGACCATGAGTGGTCACACAGCTTCAGTTTTATCGGTGGTTATATCCAGTGATTCAGAGTTCATTGTATCGGGAAGTAGAGATAATACGGTGAGACTATGGGACGTCAAGACAGGTAGCTGTAAGACCATGAGTGGTCACAATAATTATGTATCATCTGTGGCTATATCCAGTGATTCAGAGTTCATTGTATCGGGAAGTTGAGATAAGACGGTGAGACTATGGGACGTCAAGACAGGTAGCTGTAAGACCATGAGTGGTCACACAGCTTCAGTTTTATCGGTGGTTATATCCAGTGATTCAGAGTTCATTGTATCGGGAAGTAGAGATAATACGGTGAGACTATGGGACGTCAAGACAGGTAGCTGTAAGACCATGAGTGGTCACACAGCTTCAGTATTATCTGTGGCTATATCCAGTGATTCAGAGTTCATTGTATCGGGAAGTAGAGATAAGACGGTGAGACTATGGGACGTCAAGACAGGTAGCTGTAAGACCATGAGTGGTCACACAGCTTCAGTTTTATCGGTGGTTATATCCAGTGATTCAGAGTTCATTGTATTCGTAAGTTGAGATAAGACGGTGTGACTATGGGACGTCAAGACAGGTAGCTGTAAGACCATGAGTGGTCACACAAATCGAGTATTATCTGTGGCTATATCCAGTGATTCAGAGTTCATTGTATCGGGAAGTTGAGATAATACGGTGAGACTATGGGACGTCAAGACAGGTAGCTGTAAGACCATGAGTGGTCACACAGATTGAGTATCATCTGTGGCTATATCCAGTGATTCAGAGTTCATTGTATCGGGAAGTTGAGATAATACGGTGAGACTATGGGACGTCAAGACAGGTAGCTGTAAGACCATGAGTGGTCACACAAATCGAGTATTATCTGTGGCTATATCCAGTGATTCAGAGTTCATTGTATCGGGAAGTTGAGATAAGACGGTGAGACTATGGGACGTCAAGACAGGTAGCTGTAAGACCATGAGTGGTCACACAAATCGAGTATTATCTGTGGCTATATCCAGTGATTCAGAGTTCATTGTATCGGGAAGTGTAGATAAGACGGTGAGACTATGGGACGTCAAGACAGGTAGCTGTAAGACCATGAGTGGTCACACTGATTGAGTATCATCTGTGGCTATATCCAGTGATTCAGAGTTCATTGTATCGGGAAGTTGAGATAAGACGGTGAGACTATGGGACGTCAAGACAGGTAGCTGTAAGACCATGAGTGGTCACACAGCTTCAGTATTATCTGTGGCTATATCCAGTGATTCAGAGTTCATTGTATCGGGAAGTTGAGATAAGACGGTGAGACTATGGGACGTCAAGACAGGTAGCTGTAAGACCATGAGTGGTCACACAGCTTCAGTATTATCTGTGGCTATATCCAGTGATTCAGAGTTCATTGTATCGGGAAGTAGAGATAATACGGTGAGACTATGGGACGTCAAGACAGGTAGCTGTAAGACCATGAGTGGTCACACAGATTGAGTATCATCTGTGGCTATATCCAGTGATTCAGAGTTCATTGTATCGGGAAGTTGAGATAAGACGGTGAGACTATGGGACGTCAAGACAGGTAGCTGTAAGACCATGAGTGGTCACACAGCTTCAGTATTATCTGTGGCTATATCCAGTGATTCAGAGTTCATTGTATCGGGAAGTTGAGATAAGACGGTGAGACTATGGGACGTCAAGACAGGTAGCTGTAAGACCATGAGTGGTCACAATAATTATGTATCATCTGTGGCTATATCCAGTGATTCAGAGTTCATTGTATCGGGAAGTTGAGATAAGACGGTGAGACTATGGGACGTCAAGACAGGTAGCTGTAAGACCATGAGTGGTCACACAAATCGAGTATCATCTGTGGCTATATCCAGTGATTCAGAGTTCATTGTATCGGGAAGTAGAGATAAGACGGTGAGACTATGGGACGTCAAGACAGGTAGCTGTAAGACCATGAGTGGTCACACAGCTTCAGTATCATCTGTGGCTATATCCAGTGATTCAGAGTTCATTGTATCGGGAAGTAGAGATAAGACGGTGAGACTATGGGACGTCAAGACAGGTAGCTGTAAGACCATGAGTGGTCACACAGCTTCAGTATTTTCTGTGGCTATATCCAGTGATTCAGAGTTCATTGTATCGGGAAGTTGAGATAATACGGTGATACTATGGGACGTCAAGACAGGTAGCTGTAAGACCATGAGTGGTCACACAAATCGAGTATCATCTGTGGCTATATCCAGTGATTCAGAGTTCATTGTATCGGGAAGTTGAGATAAGACGGTGAGACTATGGGACGTCAAGACAGGTAGCTGTAAGACCATGAGTGGTCACACAGCTTCAGTATTATCTGTGGCTATATCCAGTGATTCAGAGTTCATTGTATCGGGAAGTAGAGATAAGACGGTGAGACTATGGGACGTCAAGACAGGTAGCTGTAAGACCATGAGTGGTCACACAGATTGAGTATCATCTGTGGCTATATCCAGTGATTCAGAGTTCATTGTATCGGGAAGTTGAGATAATACGGTGATACTATGGGACGTCAAGACAGGTAGCTGTAAGACCATGAGTGGTCACACAAATCGAGTATCATCTGTGGCTATATCCAGTGATTCAGAGTTCATTGTATCGGGAAGTAGAGATAAGACGGTGAGACTATGGGACGTCAAGACAGGTAGCTGTAAGACCATGAGTGGTCACACAGCTTCAGTATTATCTGTGGCTATATCCAGTGATTCAGAGTTCATTGTATCGGGAAGTAGAGATAATACGGTGAGACTATGGGACGTCAAGACAGGTAGCTGTAAGACCATGAGTGGTCACACAGATTGAGTATCATCTGTGGCTATATCCAGTGATTCAGAGTTCATTGTATCGGGAAGTTGAGATAATACGGTGATACTATGGGACGTCAAGACAGGTAGCTGTAAGACCATGAGTGGTCACACAAATCGAGTATCATCTGTGGCTATATCCAGTGATTCAGAGTTCATTGTATCGGGAAGTAGAGATAAGACGGTGAGACTATGGGACGTCAAGACAGGTAGCTGTAAGACCATGAGTGGTCACACAGCTTCAGTATTATCTGTGGCTATATCCAGTGATTCAGAGTTCATTGTATCGGGAAGTTGAGATAAGACGGTGAGACTATGGGACGTCAAGACAGGTAGCTGTAAGACCATGAGTGGTCACACAGATTGAGTATCATCTGTGGCTATATCCAGTGATTCAGAGTTCATTGTATCGGGAAGTTGAGATAAGACGGTGAGACTATGGGACGTCAAGACAGGTAGCTGTAAGACCATGAGTGGTCACACAGCTTCAGTATTATCTGTGGCTATATCCAGTGATTCAGAGTTCATTGTATCGGGAAGTTGAGATAAGACGGTGAGACTATGGGACGTCAAGACAGGTAGCTGTAAGACCATGAGTGGTCACAATAATTATGTATCATCTGTGGCTATATCCAGTGATTCAGAGTTCATTGTATCGGGAAGTTGAGATAAGACGGTGAGACTATGGGACGTCAAGACAGGTAGCTGTAAGACCATGAGTGGTCACACAGCTTCAGTATTATCTGTGGCTATATCCAGTGATTCAGAGTTCATTGTATCGGGAAGTTGAGATAAGACGGTGAGACTATGGGACGTCAAGACAGGTAGCTGTAAGACCATGAGTGGTCACACAGCTTCAGTATTATCTGTGGCTATATCCAGTGATTCAGAGTTCATTGTATCGGGAAGTTGAGATAAGACGGTGAGACTATGGGACGTCAAGACAGGTAGCTGTAAGACCATGAGTGGTCACACAGCTTCAGTATTATCTGTGGCTATATCCAGTGATTCAGAGTTCATTGTATCGGGAAGTTGAGATAATACGGTGATACTATGGGACGTCAAGACAGGTAGCTGTAAGACCATGAGTGGTCACACAAATCGAGTATCATCTGTGGCTATATCCAGTGATTCAGAGTTCATTGTATCGGGAAGTTGAGATAAGACGGTGAGACTATGGGACGTCAAGACAGGTAGCTGTAAGACCATGAGTGGTCACACAGCTTCAGTATCATCTGTGGCTATATCCAGTGATTCAGAGTTCATTGTATCGGGAAGTAGAGATAATACGGTGAGACTATGGGACGTCAAGACAGGTAGCTGTAAGACCATGAGTGGTCACACAAATCGAGTATCATCTGTGGCTATATCCAGTGATTCAGAGTTCATTGTATCGTGAAGTTGAGATAAGACGGTGAGAATATGGGACGTCAAGACAGGTAGCTGTAAGACCATGAGTGGTCACACAGCTTCAGTATTATCTTTGGCTATATCCAGTGATTCAGAGTTCATTGTATCGGGAAGTGTAGATAAGACGGTGAGACTATGGGACGTCAAGACAGGTAGCTGTAAGACCATGAGTGGTCACACAAATCGAGTATTATCTGTGGCTATATCCAGTGATTCAGAGTTCATTGTATCGGGAAGTGTAGATAAGACGGTGAGACTATGGGACGTCAAGACAGGTAGCTGTAAGACCATGAGTGGTCACACTGATTGAGTATTATCTGTGGCTATATCCAGTGATTCAGAGTTCATTGTATCGGGAAGTTGAGATAAGACGGTGAGACTATGGGACGTCAAGACAGGTAGCTGTAAGACCATGAGTGGTCACACAGCTTCAGTTTTATCGGTGGTTATATCCAGTGATTCAGAGTTCATTGTATCGGGAAGTAGAGATAATACGGTGAGACTATGGGACGTCAAGACAGGTAGCTGTAAGACCATGAGTGGTCACACAAATCGAGTATCATCTGTGGCTATATCCAGTGATTCAGAGTTCATTGTATCGGGAAGTTGAGATAATACGGTGATACTATGGGACGTCAAGACAGGTAGCTGTAAGACCATGAGTGGTCACACAAATCGAGTATCATCTGTGGCTATATCCAGTGATTCAGAGTTCATTGTATCGGGAAGTTGAGATAAGACGGTGAGACTATGGGACGTCAAGACAGGTAGCTGTAAGACCATGAGTGGTCACACAGCTTCAGTATTATCTGTGGCTATATCCAGTGATTCAGAGTTCATTGTATCGGGAAGTTGAGATAAGACGGTGAGACTATGGGACGTCAAGACAGGTAGCTGTAAGACCATGAGTGGTCACACAGATTGAGTATCATCTGTGGCTATATCCAGTGATTCAGAGTTCATTGTATCGGGAAGTTGAGATAATACGGTGATACTATGGGACGTCAAGACAGGTAGCTGTAAGACCATGAGTGGTCACACAAATCGAGTATCATCTGTGGCTATATCCAGTGATTCAGAGTTCATTGTATCGGGAAGTAGAGATAAGACGGTGAGACTATGGGACGTCAAGACAGGTAGCTGTAAGACCATGAGTGGTCACACAGCTTCAGTATTATCTGTGGCTATATCCAGTGATTCAGAGTTCATTGTATCGGGAAGTAGAGATAATACGGTGAGACTATGGGACGTCAAGACAGGTAGCTGTAAGACCATGAGTGGTCACACAGATTGAGTATCATCTGTGGCTATATCCAGTGATTCAGAGTTCATTGTATCGGGAAGTTGAGATAATACGGTGATACTATGGGACGTCAAGACAGGTAGCTGTAAGACCATGAGTGGTCACACAAATCGAGTATCATCTGTGGCTATATCCAGTGATTCAGAGTTCATTGTATCGGGAAGTAGAGATAAGACGGTGAGACTATGGGACGTCAAGACAGGTAGCTGTAAGACCATGAGTGGTCACACAGCTTCAGTATTATCTGTGGCTATATCCAGTGATTCAGAGTTCATTGTATCGGGAAGTTGAGATAAGACGGTGAGACTATGGGACGTCAAGACAGGTAGCTGTAAGACCATGAGTGGTCACACAGATTGAGTATCATCTGTGGCTATATCCAGTGATTCAGAGTTCATTGTATCGGGAAGTTGAGATAAGACGGTGAGACTATGGGACGTCAAGACAGGTAGCTGTAAGACCATGAGTGGTCACACAGCTTCAGTATTATCTGTGGCTATATCCAGTGATTCAGAGTTCATTGTATCGGGAAGTTGAGATAAGACGGTGAGACTATGGGACGTCAAGACAGGTAGCTGTAAGACCATGAGTGGTCACAATAATTATGTATCATCTGTGGCTATATCCAGTGATTCAGAGTTCATTGTATCGGGAAGTTGAGATAAGACGGTGAGACTATGGGACGTCAAGACAGGTAGCTGTAAGACCATGAGTGGTCACACAGCTTCAGTATTATCTGTGGCTATATCCAGTGATTCAGAGTTCATTGTATCGGGAAGTTGAGATAAGACGGTGAGACTATGGGACGTCAAGACAGGTAGCTGTAAGACCATGAGTGGTCACAATAATTATGTATCATCTGTGGCTATATCCAGTGATTCAGAGTTCATTGTATCGGGAAGTTGAGATAAGACGGTGAGACTATGGGACGTCAAGACAGGTAGCTGTAAGACCATGAGTGGTCACACAGCTTCAGTATTATCTGTGGCTATATCCAGTGATTCAGAGTTCATTGTATCGGGAAGTTGAGATAAGACGGTGAGACTATGGGACGTCAAGACAGGTAGCTGTAAGACCATGAGTGGTCACACAGCTTCAGTATTATCTGTGGCTATATCCAGTGATTCAGAGTTCATTGTATCGGGAAGTTGAGATAAGACGGTGAGACTATGGGACGTCAAGACAGGTAGCTGTAAGACCATGAGTGGTCACACAGCTTCAGTATTATCTGTGGCTATATCCAGTGATTCAGAGTTCATTGTATCGGGAAGTTGAGATAATACGGTGATACTATGGGACGTCAAGACAGGTAGCTGTAAGACCATGAGTGGTCACACAAATCGAGTATCATCTGTGGCTATATCCAGTGATTCAGAGTTCATTGTATCGGGAAGTTGAGATAAGACGGTGAGACTATGGGACGTCAAGACAGGTAGCTGTAAGACCATGAGTGGTCACACAGCTTCAGTATCATCTGTGGCTATATCCAGTGATTCAGAGTTCATTGTATCGGGAAGTAGAGATAATACGGTGAGACTATGGGACGTCAAGACAGGTAGCTGTAAGACCATGAGTGGTCACACAAATCGAGTATCATCTGTGGCTATATCCAGTGATTCAGAGTTCATTGTATCGTGAAGTTGAGATAAGACGGTGAGAATATGGGACGTCAAGACAGGTAGCTGTAAGACCATGAGTGGTCACACAGCTTCAGTATTATCTTTGGCTATATCCAGTGATTCAGAGTTCATTGTATCGGGAAGTGTAGATAAGACGGTGAGACTATGGGACGTCAAGACAGGTAGCTGTAAGACCATGAGTGGTCACACAAATCGAGTATTATCTGTGGCTATATCCAGTGATTCAGAGTTCATTGTATCGGGAAGTGTAGATAAGACGGTGAGACTATGGGACGTCAAGACAGGTAGCTGTAAGACCATGAGTGGTCACACTGATTGAGTATTATCTGTGGCTATATCCAGTGATTCAGAGTTCATTGTATCGGGAAGTTGAGATAAGACGGTGAGACTATGGGACGTCAAGACAGGTAGCTGTAAGACCATGAGTGGTCACACAGCTTCAGTTTTATCGGTGGTTATATCCAGTGATTCAGAGTTCATTGTATCGGGAAGTAGAGATAATACGGTGAGACTATGGGACGTCAAGACAGGTAGCTGTAAGACCATGAGTGGTCACACAAATCGAGTATCATCTGTGGCTATATCCAGTGATTCAGAGTTCATTGTATCGGGAAGTTGAGATAATACGGTGATACTATGGGACGTCAAGACAGGTAGCTGTAAGACCATGAGTGGTCACACAAATCGAGTATCATCTGTGGCTATATCCAGTGATTCAGAGTTCATTGTATCGGGAAGTTGAGATAAGACGGTGAGACTATGGGACGTCAAGACAGGTAGCTGTAAGACCATGAGTGGTCACACAGCTTCAGTATTATCTGTGGCTATATCCAGTGATTCAGAGTTCATTGTATCGGGAAGTTGAGATAAGACGGTGAGACTATGGGACGTCAAGACAGGTAGCTGTAAGACCATGAGTGGTCACACAGATTGAGTATCATCTGTGGCTATATCCAGTGATTCAGAGTTCATTGTATCGGGAAGTTGAGATAATACGGTGATACTATGGGACGTCAAGACAGGTAGCTGTAAGACCATGAGTGGTCACACAAATCGAGTATCATCTGTGGCTATATCCAGTGATTCAGAGTTCATTGTATCGGGAAGTAGAGATAAGACGGTGAGACTATGGGACGTCAAGACAGGTAGCTGTAAGACCATGAGTGGTCACACAGCTTCAGTATTATCTGTGGCTATATCCAGTGATTCAGAGTTCATTGTATCGGGAAGTAGAGATAATACGGTGAGACTATGGGACGTCAAGACAGGTAGCTGTAAGACCATGAGTGGTCACACAGATTGAGTATCATCTGTGGCTATATCCAGTGATTCAGAGTTCATTGTATCGGGAAGTTGAGATAATACGGTGATACTATGGGACGTCAAGACAGGTAGCTGTAAGACCATGAGTGGTCACACAAATCGAGTATCATCTGTGGCTATATCCAGTGATTCAGAGTTCATTGTATCGGGAAGTAGAGATAAGACGGTGAGACTATGGGACGTCAAGACAGGTAGCTGTAAGACCATGAGTGGTCACACAGCTTCAGTATTATCTGTGGCTATATCCAGTGATTCAGAGTTCATTGTATCGGGAAGTTGAGATAAGACGGTGAGACTATGGGACGTCAAGACAGGTAGCTGTAAGACCATGAGTGGTCACACAGATTGAGTATCATCTGTGGCTATATCCAGTGATTCAGAGTTCATTGTATCGGGAAGTTGAGATAAGACGGTGAGACTATGGGACGTCAAGACAGGTAGCTGTAAGACCATGAGTGGTCACACAGCTTCAGTATTATCTGTGGCTATATCCAGTGATTCAGAGTTCATTGTATCGGGAAGTTGAGATAAGACGGTGAGACTATGGGACGTCAAGACAGGTAGCTGTAAGACCATGAGTGGTCACAATAATTATGTATCATCTGTGGCTATATCCAGTGATTCAGAGTTCATTGTATCGGGAAGTTGAGATAAGACGGTGAGACTATGGGACGTCAAGACAGGTAGCTGTAAGACCATGAGTGGTCACACAGCTTCAGTATTATCTGTGGCTATATCCAGTGATTCAGAGTTCATTGTATCGGGAAGTTGAGATAAGACGGTGAGACTATGGGACGTCAAGACAGGTAGCTGTAAGACCATGAGTGGTCACACAGCTTCAGTATTATCTGTGGCTATATCCAGTGATTCAGAGTTCATTGTATCGGGAAGTTGAGATAAGACGGTGAGACTATGGGACGTCAAGACAGGTAGCTGTAAGACCATGAGTGGTCACACAGCTTCAGTATTATCTGTGGCTATATCCAGTGATTCAGAGTTCATTGTATCGGGAAGTTGAGATAATACGGTGATACTATGGGACGTCAAGACAGGTAGCTGTAAGACCATGAGTGGTCACACAAATCGAGTATCATCTGTGGCTATATCCAGTGATTCAGAGTTCATTGTATCGGGAAGTTGAGATAAGACGGTGAGACTATGGGACGTCAAGACAGGTAGCTGTAAGACCATGAGTGGTCACACAGCTTCAGTATCATCTGTGGCTATATCCAGTGATTCAGAGTTCATTGTATCGGGAAGTAGAGATAATACGGTGAGACTATGGGACGTCAAGACAGGTAGCTGTAAGACCATGAGTGGTCACACAAATCGAGTATCATCTGTGGCTATATCCAGTGATTCAGAGTTCATTGTATCGTGAAGTTGAGATAAGACGGTGAGAATATGTGACGTCAAGACAGGTAGCTGTAAGACCATGAGTGGTCACACAGCTTCAGTATTATCTTTGGCTATATCCAGTGATTCAGAGTTCATTGTATCGGGAAGTGTAGATAAGACGGTGAGACTATGGGACGTCAAGACAGGTAGCTGTAAGACCATGAGTGGTCACACAAATCGAGTATTATCTGTGGCTATATCCAGTGATTCAGAGTTCATTGTATCGGGAAGTGTAGATAAGACGGTGAGACTATGGGACGTCAAGACAGGTAGCTGTAAGACCATGAGTGGTCACACTGATTGAGTATTATCTGTGGCTATATCCAGTGATTCAGAGTTCATTGTATCGGGAAGTTGAGATAAGACGGTGAGACTATGGGACGTCAAGACAGGTAGCTGTAAGACCATGAGTGGTCACACAGCTTCAGTTTTATCGGTGGTTATATCCAGTGATTCAGAGTTCATTGTATCGGGAAGTAGAGATAATACGGTGAGACTATGGGACGTCAAGACAGGTAGCTGTAAGACCATGAGTGGTCACACAAATCGAGTATCATCTGTGGCTATATCCAGTGATTCAGAGTTCATTGTATCGTGAAGTTGAGATAAGACGGTGAGAATATGGGACGTCAAGACAGGTAGCTGTAAGACCATGAGTGGTCACACAGCTTCAGTATTATCTTTGGTTATATCCAGTGATTCAGAGTTCATTGTATCGGGAAGTTGAGATAAGACGGTGAGACTATGGGACGTCAAGACAGGTAGCTGTAAGACCATGAGTGGTCACACAGCTTCAGTATTATCTGTGGCTATATCCAGTGATTCAGAGTTCATTGTATCGGGAAGTTGAGATAAGACGGTGAGACTATGGGACGTCAAGACAGGTAGCTGTAAGACCATGAGTGGTCACACAGATTGAGTATCATCTGTGGCTATATCCAGTGATTCAGAGTTCATTGTATCGGGAAGTTGAGATAAGACGGTGAGACTATGGGACGTCAAGACAGGTAGCTGTAAGACCATGAGTGGTCACACAGCTTCAGTATTATCTGTGGCTATATCCAGTGATTCAGAGTTCATTGTATCGGGAAGTTGAGATAAGACGGTGAGACTATGGGACGTCAAGACAGGTAGCTGTAAGACCATGAGTGGTCACACAGCTTCAGTATTATCTTTGGTTATATCCAGTGATTCAGAGTTCATTGTATCGGGAAGTAGAGATAAGACGGTGAGACTATGGGACGTCAAGACAGGTAGCTGTAAGACCATGAGTGGTCACACAGATTGAGTATCATCTGTGGCTATATCCAGTGATTCAGAGTTCATTGTATCGGGAAGTTGAGATAATACGGTGAGACTATGGGACGTCAAGACAGGTAGCTGTAAGACCATGAGTGGTCACACAAATCGAGTATCATCTGTGGCTATATCCAGTGATTCAGAGTTCATTGTATCGGGAAGTTGAGATAAGACGGTGAGACTATGGGACGTCAAGACAGGTAGCTGTAAGACCATGAGTGGTCACACAGCTTCAGTATTATCTGTGGCTATATCCAGTGATTCAGAGTTCATTGTATCGGGAAGTTGAGATAAGACGGTGAGACTATGGGACGTCAAGACAGGTAGCTGTAAGACCATGAGTGGTCACACAGATTGAGTATCATCTGTGGCTATATCCAGTGATTCAGAGTTCATTGTATCGGGAAGTGTAGATAAGACGATGAGACTATGGGACGTCAAGACAGGTAGCTGTAAGACCATGAGTGGTCACACAGATTGAGTATCATCTGTGGCTATATCCAGTGATTCAGAGTTCATTGTATCGGGAAGTTGAGATAAGACGGTGAGACTATGGGACGTCAAGACAGGTAGCTGTAAGACCATGAGTGGTCACACAGCTTCAGTATTATCTGTGGCTATATCCAGTGATTCAGAGTTCATTGTATCGGGAAGTTGAGATAAGACGGTGAGACTATGGGACGTCAAGACAGGTAGCTGTAAGACCATGAGTGGTCACAATAATTATGTATCATCTGTGGCTATATCCAGTGATTCAGAGTTCATTGTATCGGGAAGTTGAGATAAGACGGTGAGACTATGGGACGTCAAGACAGGTAGCTGTAAGACCATGAGTGGTCACACAGCTTCAGTATTATCTGTGGCTATATCCAGTGATTCAGAGTTCATTGTATCGGGAAGTAGAGATAAGACGGTGAGACTATGGGACGTCAAGACAGGTAGCTGTAAGACCATGAGTGGTCACACAGCTTCAGTATTATCTGTGGCTATATCCAGTGATTCAGAGTTCATTGTATCGGGAAGTAGAGATAAGACGGTGAGACTATGGGACGTCAAGACAGGTAGCTGTAAGACCATGAGTGGTCACACAGCTTCAGTATTTTCTGTGGCTATATCCAGTGATTCAGAGTTCATTGTATCGGGAAGTTGAGATAATACGGTGATACTATGGGACGTCAAGACAGGTAGCTGTAAGACCATGAGTGGTCACACAAATCGAGTATCATCTGTGGCTATATCCAGTGATTCAGAGTTCATTGTATCGGGAAGTTGAGATAAGACGGTGAGACTATGGGACGTCAAGACAGGTAGCTGTAAGACCATGAGTGGTCACACAGCTTCAGTTTTATCGGTGGTTATATCCAGTGATTCAGAGTTCATTGTATCGGGAAGTTGAGATAAGACGGTGAGACTATGGGACGTCAAGACAGGTAGCTGTAAGACCATGAGTGGTCACACAGATTGAGTATCATCTGTGGCTATATCCAGTGATTCAGAGTTCATTGTATCGGGAAGTTGAGATAATACGGTGAGACTATGGGACGTCAAGACAGGTAGCTGTAAGACCATGAGTGGTCACAATAATTATGTATCATCTGTGGCTATATCCAGTGATTCAGAGTTCATTGTATCGGGAAGTTGAGATAAGACGGTGAGACTATGGGACGTCAAGACAGGTAGCTGTAAGACCATGAGTGGTCACAATAATTATGTATCATCTGTGGCTATATCCAGTGATTCAGAGTTCATTGTATCGGGAAGTTGAGATAAGACGGTGAGACTATGGGACGTCAAGACAGGTAGCTGTAAGACCATGAGTGGTCACACAGCTTCAGTTTTATCGGTGGTTATATCCAGTGATTCAGAGTTCATTGTATCGGGAAGTAGAGATAAGACGGTGAGACTATGGGACGTCAAGACAGGTAGCTGTAAGACCATGAGTGGTCACACAAATCGAGTATCATCTGTGGCTATATCCAGTGATTCAGAGTTCATTGTATCGGGAAGTAGAGATAATACGGTGAGACTATGGGACGTCAAGACAGGTAGCTGTAAGACCATGAGTGGTCACACAAATCGAGTATCATCTGTGGCTATATCCAGTGATTCAGAGTTCATTGTATCGGGAAGTGTAGATAAGACGGTGAGAATATGGGACGTCAAGACAGGTAGCTGTAAGACCATGAGTGGTCACACAAATCGAGTATCATCTGTGGCTATATCCAGTGATTCAGAGTTCATTGTATCGGGAAGTTGAGATAATACGGTGAGACTATGGGACGTCAAGACAGGTAGCTGTAAGACCATGAGTGGTCACACAGCTTCAGTATTATCTGTGGCTATATCCAGTGATTCAGAGTTCATTGTATCGGGAAGTAGAGATAAGACGGTGAGACTATGGGACGTCAAGACAGGTAGCTGTAAGACCATGAGTGGTCACACAGCTTCAGTTTTATCGGTGGTTATATCCAGTGATTCAGAGTTCATTGTATTCGTAAGTTGAGATAAGACGGTGTGACTATGGGACGTCAAGACAGGTAGCTGTAAGACCATGAGTGGTCACACAAATCGAGTATCATCTGTGGCTATATCCAGTGATTCAGAGTTCATTGTATCGGGAAGTTGAGATAATACGGTGAGACTATGGGACGTCAAGACAGGTAGCTGTAAGACCATGAGTGGTCACACAGATTGAGTATCATCTGTGGCTATATCCAGTGATTCAGAGTTCATTGTATCGGGAAGTTGAGATAATACGGTGAGACTATGGGACGTCAAGACAGGTAGCTGTAAGACCATGAGTGGTCACACAAATCGAGTATTATCTGTGGCTATATCCAGTGATTCAGAGTTCATTGTATCGGGAAGTGTAGATAAGACGATGAGACTATGGGACGTCAAGACAGGTAGCTGTAAGACCATGAGTGGTCACACAGATTGAGTATCATCTGTGGCTATATCCAGTGATTCAGAGTTCATTGTATCGGGAAGTTGAGATAAGACGGTGAGACTATGGGACGTCAAGACAGGTAGCTGTAAGACCATGAGTGGTCACACAGCTTCAGTATTATCTGTGGCTATATCCAGTGATTCAGAGTTCATTGTATCGGGAAGTTGAGATAAGACGGTGAGACTATGGGACGTCAAGACAGGTAGCTGTAAGACCATGAGTGGTCACAATAATTATGTATCATCTGTGGCTATATCCAGTGATTCAGAGTTCATTGTATCGGGAAGTTGAGATAAGACGGTGAGACTATGGGACGTCAAGACAGGTAGCTGTAAGACCATGAGTGGTCACACAGCTTCAGTATTATCTGTGGCTATATCCAGTGATTCAGAGTTCATTGTATCGGGAAGTAGAGATAAGACGGTGAGACTATGGGACGTCAAGACAGGTAGCTGTAAGACCATGAGTGGTCACACAGCTTCAGTATTATCTGTGGCTATATCCAGTGATTCAGAGTTCATTGTATCGGGAAGTAGAGATAAGACGGTGAGACTATGGGACGTCAAGACAGGTAGCTGTAAGACCATGAGTGGTCACACAGCTTCAGTATTTTCTGTGGCTATATCCAGTGATTCAGAGTTCATTGTATCGGGAAGTTGAGATAATACGGTGATACTATGGGACGTCAAGACAGGTAGCTGTAAGACCATGAGTGGTCACACAAATCGAGTATCATCTGTGGCTATATCCAGTGATTCAGAGTTCATTGTATCGGGAAGTTGAGATAAGACGGTGAGACTATGGGACGTCAAGACAGGTAGCTGTAAGACCATGAGTGGTCACACAGCTTCAGTTTTATCGGTGGTTATATCCAGTGATTCAGAGTTCATTGTATCGGGAAGTTGAGATAAGACGGTGAGACTATGGGACGTCAAGACAGGTAGCTGTAAGACCATGAGTGGTCACACAGCTTCAGTATTATCTGTGGCTATATCCAGTGATTCAGAGTTCATTGTATCGGGAAGTTGAGATAAGACGGTGAGACTATGGGACGTCAAGACAGGTAGCTGTAAGACCATGAGTGGTCACAATAATTATGTATCATCTGTGGCTATATCCAGTGATTCAGAGTTCATTGTATCGGGAAGTGCAGATAATACGGTGAGACTATGGGACGTCAAGACAGGTAGCTGTAAGACCATGAGTGGTCACACAGCTTCAGTATTATCTGTGGCTATATCCAGTGATTCAGAGTTCATTGTATCGGGAAGTAGAGATAAGACGGTGAGACTATGGGACGTCAAGACAGGTAGCTGTAAGACCATGAGTGGTCACACAAATCGAGTATCATCTGTGGCTATATCCAGTGATTCAGAGTTCATTGTATCGGGAAGTGCAGATAATACGGTGAGACTATGGGACGTCAAGACAGGTAGCTGTAAGACCATGAGTGGTCACACAGCTTCAGTATTATCTGTGGCTATATCCAGTGATTCAGAGTTCATTGTATCGGGAAGTTGAGATAAGACGGTGAGACTATGGGACGTCAAGACAGGTAGCTGTAAGACCATGAGTGGTCACACAGATTGAGTATCATCTGTGGCTATATCCAGTGATTCAGAGTTCATTGTATCGGGAAGTTGAGATAATACGGTGAGACTATGGGACGTCAAGACAGGTAGCTGTAAGACCATGAGTGGTCACAATAATTATGTATCATCTGTGGCTATATCCAGTGATTCAGAGTTCATTGTATCGGGAAGTTGAGATAAGACGGTGAGACTATGGGACGTCAAGACAGGTAGCTGTAAGACCATGAGTGGTCACACAGATTGAGTATTATCTGTGGCTATATCCAGTGATTCAGAGTTCATTGTATCGGGAAGTTGAGATAAGACGGTGAGACTATGGGACGTCAAGACAGGTAGCTGTAAGACCATGAGTGGTCACACAGCTTCAGTATTATCTGTGGCTATATCCAGTGATTCAGAGTTCATTGTATCGGGAAGTTGAGATAAGACGGTGAGACTATGGGACGTCAAGACAGGTAGCTGTAAGACCATGAGTGGTCACAATAATTATGTATCATCTGTGGCTATATCCAGTGATTCAGAGTTCATTGTATCGGGAAGTGCAGATAATACGGTGAGACTATGGGACGTCAAGACAGGTAGCTGTAAGACCATGAGTGGTCACACAGCTTCAGTATTATCTGTGGCTATATCCAGTGATTCAGAGTTCATTGTATCGGGAAGTAGAGATAAGACGGTGAGACTATGGGACGTCAAGACAGGTAGCTGTAAGACCATGAGTGGTCACACAAATCGAGTATCATCTGTGGCTATATCCAGTGATTCAGAGTTCATTGTATCGGGAAGTGCAGATAATACGGTGAGACTATGGGACGTCAAGACAGGTAGCTGTAAGACCATGAGTGGTCACACAGCTTCAGTATTATCTGTGGCTATATCCAGTGATTCAGAGTTCATTGTATCGGGAAGTTGAGATAAGACGGTGAGACTATGGGACGTCAAGACAGGTAGCTGTAAGACCATGAGTGGTCACACAGATTGAGTATCATCTGTGGCTATATCCAGTGATTCAGAGTTCATTGTATCGGGAAGTTGAGATAATACGGTGAGACTATGGGACGTCAAGACAGGTAGCTGTAAGACCATGAGTGGTCACAATAATTATGTATCATCTGTGGCTATATCCAGTGATTCAGAGTTCATTGTATCGGGAAGTTGAGATAAGACGGTGAGACTATGGGACGTCAAGACAGGTAGCTGTAAGACCATGAGTGGTCACACAGATTGAGTATTATCTGTGGCTATATCCAGTGATTCAGAGTTCATTGTATCGGGAAGTAGAGATAAGACGGTGAGACTATGGGACGTCAAGACAGGTAGCTGTAAGACCATGAGTGGTCACACAGCTTCAGTATTATCTGTGGCTATATCCAGTGATTCAGAGTTCATTGTATCGGGAAGTTGAGATAAGACGGTGAGACTATGGGACGTCAAGACAGGTAGCTGTAAGACCATGAGTGGTCACACAGCTTCAGTTTTATCGGTGGTTATATCCAGTGATTCAGAGTTCATTGTATCGGGAAGTAGAGATAAGACGGTGAGACTATGGGACGTCAAGACAGGTAGCTGTAAGACCATGAGTGGTCACACAAATCGAGTATCATCTGTGGCTATATCCAGTGATTCAGAGTTCATTGTATCGGGAAGTAGAGATAATACGGTGAGACTATGGGACGTCAAGACAGGTAGCTGTAAGACCATGAGTGGTCACACAAATCGAGTATCATCTGTGGCTATATCCAGTGATTCAGAGTTCATTGTATCGGGAAGTGTAGATAAGACGGTGAGAATATGGGACGTCAAGACAGGTAGCTGTAAGACCATGAGTGGTCACACAGATTGAGTATCATCTGTGGCTATATCCAGTGATTCAGAGTTCATTGTATCGGGAAGTTGAGATAAGACGGTGAGAATATGGGACGTCAAGACAGGTAGCTGTAAGACCATGAGTGGTCACACAGCTTCAGTATTATCTGTGGCTATATCCAGTGATTCAGAGTTCATTGTATCGGGAAGTTGAGATAAGACGGTGAGACTATGGGACGTCAAGACAGGTAGCTGTAAGACCATGAGTGGTCACACAGCTTCAGTATTTTCTGTGGCTATATCCAGTGATTCAGAGTTCATTGTATCGGGAAGTTGAGATAAGACGGTGAGACTATGGGACGTCAAGACAGGTAGCTGTAAGACCATGAGTGGTCACACAGCTTCAGTATCATCTGTGGCTATATCCAGTGATTCAGAGTTCATTGTATCGTGAAGTGTAGATAAGACGGTGAGAATATGGGACGTCAAGACAGGTAGCTGTAAGACCATGAGTGGTCACACAGATTGAGTATCATCTGTGGCTATATCCAGTGATTCAGAGTTCATTGTATCGGGAAGTAGAGATAAGACGGTGAGACTATGGGACGTCAAGACAGGTAGCTGTAAGACCATGAGTGGTCACACAAATCGAGTATCATCTGTGGCTATATCCAGTGATTCAGAGTTCATTGTATCGGGAAGTGTAGATAAGACGGTGAGAATATGGGACGTCAAGACAGGTAGCTGTAAGACCATGAGTGGTCACACAAATCGAGTATCATCTGTGGCTATATCCAGTGATTCAGAGTTCATTGTATCGGGAAGTGTAGATAAGACGGTGAGAATATGGGACGTCAAGACAGGTAGCTGTAAGACCATGAGTGGTCACAATAATTATGTATCATCTGTGGCTATATCCAGTGATTCAGAGTTCATTGTATCGGGAAGTTGAGATAAGACGGTGAGACTATGGGACGTCAAGACAGGTAGCTGTAAGACCATGAGTGGTCACACAGCTTCAGTATTATCTGTGGCTATATCCAGTGATTCAGAGTTCATCCTATCGGGAAGTAGAGATAATACGGTGAGAATATGGGACGTCAAGACAGGTAGCTGTAAGACCATGAGTGGTCACACAGCTTCAGTATTATCTGTGGCTATATCCAGTGATTCAGAGTTCATTGTATCGGGAAGTTGAGATAAGACGGTGAGACTATGGGACGTCAAGACAGGTAGCTGTAAGACCATGAGTGGTCACACAGCTTCAGTATTTTCTGTGGCTATATCCAGTGATTCAGAGTTCATTGTATCGGGAAGTTGAGATAAGACGGTGAGACTATGGGACGTCAAGACAGGTAGCTGTAAGACCATGAGTGGTCACACAGATTGAGTATTATCTGTGGCTATATCCAGTGATTCAGAGTTCATTGTATCGGGAAGTAGAGATAAGACGGTGAGACTATGGGACGTCAAGACAGGTAGCTGTAAGACCATGAGTGGTCACAATAATTATGTATCATCTGTGGCTATATCCAGTGATTCAGAGTTCATTGTATCGGGAAGTTGAGATAAGACGGTGAGACTATGGGACGTCAAGACAGGTAGCTGTAAGACCATGAGTGGTCACACAGCTTCAGTTTTATCGGTGGTTATATCCAGTGATTCAGAGTTCATTGTATCGGGAAGTAGAGATAAGACGGTGAGACTATGGGACGTCAAGACAGGTAGCTGTAAGACCATGAGTGGTCACACAAATCGAGTATCATCTGTGGCTATATCCAGTGATTCAGAGTTCATTGTATCGGGAAGTAGAGATAATACGGTGAGACTATGGGACGTCAAGACAGGTAGCTGTAAGACCATGAGTGGTCACACAGCTTCAGTATTATCTGTGGCTATATCCAGTGATTCAGAGTTCATTGTATCGGGAAGTTGAGATAAGACGGTGAGACTATGGGACGTCAAGACAGGTAGCTGTAAGACCATGAGTGGTCACACAGATTGAGTATCATCTGTGGCTATATCCAGTGATTCAGAGTTCATTGTATCGGGAAGTTGAGATAATACGGTGAGACTATGGGACGTCAAGACAGGTAGCTGTAAGACCATGAGTGGTCACAATAATTATGTATCATCTGTGGCTATATCCAGTGATTCAGAGTTCATTGTATCGGGAAGTAGAGATAAGACGGTGAGACTATGGGACGTCAAGACAGGTAGCTGTAAGACCATGAGTGGTCACACAGCTTCAGTATTATCTGTGGCTATATCCAGTGATTCAGAGTTCATTGTATCGGGAAGTAGAGATAAGACGGTGAGACTATGGGACGTCAAGACAGGTAGCTGTAAGACCATGAGTGGTCACACAGCTTCAGTATTTTCTGTGGCTATATCCAGTGATTCAGAGTTCATTGTATCGGGAAGTTGAGATAATACGGTGATACTATGGGACGTCAAGACAGGTAGCTGTAAGACCATGAGTGGTCACACAAATCGAGTATCATCTGTGGCTATATCCAGTGATTCAGAGTTCATTGTATCGGGAAGTTGAGATAAGACGGTGAGACTATGGGACGTCAAGACAGGTAGCTGTAAGACCATGAGTGGTCACACAGCTTCAGTTTTATCGGTGGTTATATCCAGTGATTCAGAGTTCATTGTATCGGGAAGTTGAGATAAGACGGTGAGACTATGGGACGTCAAGACAGGTAGCTGTAAGACCATGAGTGGTCACACAGATTGAGTATCATCTGTGGCTATATCCAGTGATTCAGAGTTCATTGTATCGGGAAGTAGAGATAAGACGGTGAGACTATGGGACGTCAAGACAGGTAGCTGTAAGACCATGAGTGGTCACACAGCTTCAGTATTATCTGTGGCTATATCCAGTGATTCAGAGTTCATTGTATCGGGAAGTAGAGATAATACGGTGAGACTATGGGACGTCAAGACAGGTAGCTGTAAGACCATGAGTGGTCACACAGCTTCAGTATTATCTGTGGCTATATCCAGTGATTCAGAGTTCATTGTATCGGGAAGTGTAGATAAGACGGTGAGAATATGGGACGTCAAGACAGGTAGCTGTAAGACCATGAGTGGTCACACAGCTTCAGTATTATCTGTGGCTATATCCAGTGATTCAGAGTTCATTGTATCGGGAAGTTGAGATAAGACGGTGAGACTATGGGACGTCAAGACAGGTAGCTGTAAGACCATGAGTGGTCACACAGCTTCAGTATTATCTGTGGCTATATCCAGTGATTCAGAGTTCATTGTATCGGGAAGTTGAGATAAGACGGTGAGACTATGGGACGTCAAGACAGGTAGCTGTAAGACCATGAGTGGTCACACAGCTTCAGTATTATCTGTGGCTATATCCAGTGATTCAGAGTTCATTGTATCGTGAAGTTGAGATAATACGGTGAGAATATGGGACGTCAAGACAGGTAGCTGTAAGACCATGAGTGGTCACACAGCTTCAGTTTTATCTGTGGCTATATCCAGTGATTCAGAGTTCATTGTATCGGGAAGTTGAGATAATACGGTGAGAATATGGGACGTCAAGACAGGTAGCTGTAAGACCATGAGTGTTCACACAGCTTCAGTATTATCTGTGGCTATATCCAGTGATTCAGAGTTCATTGTATCGGGAAGTAGAGATAATACGGTGAGACTATGGGACGTCAAGACAGGTAGCTGTAAGACCATGAGTGGTCACACAGCTTCAGTATTTTCTGTGGCTATATCCAGTGATTCAGAGTTCATTGTATCGGGAAGTTGAGATAAGACGGTGAGACTATGGGACGTCAAGACAGGTAGCTGTAAGACCATGAGTGGTCACACAGCTTCAGTATTATCTGTGGCTATATCCAGTGATTCAGAGTTCATTGTATCGGGAAGTAGAGATAAGACGGTGAGACTATGGGACGTCAAGACAGGTAGCTGTAAGACCATGAGTGGTCACACAGCTTCAGTATTATCTGTGGCTATATCCAGTGATTCAGAGTTCATTGTATCGGGAAGTTGAGATAAGACGGTGAGACTATGGGACGTCAAGACAGGTAGCTGTAAGACCATGAGTGGTCACACAGCTTCAGTATTTTCTGTGGCTATATCCAGTGATTCAGAGTTCATTGTATCGGGAAGTTGAGATAATACGGTGAGACTATGGGACGTCAAGACAGGTAGCTGTAAGACCATGAGTGGTCACACAGCTTCAGTTTTATCGGTGGTTATATCCAGTGATTCAGAGTTCATTGTATCGGGAAGTAGAGATAAGACGGTGAGACTATGGGACGTCAAGACAGGTAGCTGTAAGACCATGAGTGGTCACACAGCTTCAGTATTATCTGTGGCTATATCCAGTGATTCAGAGTTCATTGTATCGGGAAGTTGAGATAAGACGGTGAGACTATGGGACGTCAAGACAGGTAGCTGTAAGACCATGAGTGGTCACAATAATTATGTATCATCTGTGGCTATATCCAGTGATTCAGAGTTCATTGTATCGGGAAGTGCAGATAATACGGTGAGACTATGGGACGTCAAGACAGGTAGCTGTAAGACCATGAGTGGTCACACAGCTTCAGTATTATCTATTGCTATATCCAGTGATTCAGAGTTCATTGTATCGGGAAGTTGAGATAAGACGGTGAGAATATGGGACGTCAAGACAGGTAGCTGTAAGACCATGAGTGGTCACACAGCTTCAGTATTATCTGTGGCTATATCCAGTGATTCAGAGTTCATTGTATCGGGAAGTGTAGATAAGACGGTGAGAATATGGGACGTCAAGACAGGTAGCTGTAAGACCATGAGTGGTCACATTAATTATGTATCATCTGTGGCTATATCCAGTGATTCAGAGTTCATTGTATCGGGAAGTAGAGATAAGACGGTGAGACTATGGGACGTCAAGACAGGTAGCTGTAAGACCATGAGTGGTCACAATAATTATGTATCATCTGTGGCTATATCCAGTGATTCAGAGTTCATTGTATCGTGAAGTAGAGATAAGACGGTGAGACTATGGGACGTCAAGACAGGTAGCTGTAAGACCATGAGTGGTCACAATAATTATGTATCATCTGTGGCTATATCCAGTGATTCAGAGTTCATTGTATCGGGAAGTGCAGATAATACGGTGAGACTATGGGACGTCAAGACAGGTAGCTGTAAGACCATGAGTGGTCACACAGATTGAGTATCATCTGTGGCTATATCCAGTGATTCAGAGTTCATCGTATCGGGAAGTTGAGATAAGACGGTGAGACTATGGGACGTCAAGACAGGTAGCTGTAAGACCATGAGTGGTCACACAGCTTCAGTATCATCTGTGGCTATATCCAGTGATTCAGAGTTCATTGTATCGGGAAGTTGAGATAAGACGGTGAGACTATGGGACGTCAAGACAGGTAGCTGTAAGACCATGAGTGGTCACACAGCTTCAGTATCATCTGTGGCTATATCCAGTGATTCAGAGTTCATTGTATCGGGAAGTAGAGATAAGACGGTGAGACTATGGGACGTCAAGACAGGTAGCTGTAAGACCATGAGTGGTCACACAGCTTCAGTATTATCTGTGGCTATATCCAGTGATTCAGAGTTCATTGTATCGGGAAGTAGAGATAATACGGTGAGACTATGGGACGTCAAGACAGGTAGCTGTAAGACCATGAGTGGTCACACAGCTTCAGTATTATCTGTGGCTATATCCAGTGATTCAGAGTTCATTGTATCGGGAAGTGTAGATAAGACGGTGAGAATATGGGACGTCAAGACAGGTAGCTGTAAGACCATGAGTGGTCACACAGCTTCAGTATTATCTGTGGCTATATCCAGTGATTCAGAGTTCATTGTATCGGGAAGTTGAGATAAGACGGTGAGACTATGGGACGTCAAGACAGGTAGCTGTAAGACCATGAGTGGTCACACAGCTTCAGTATTATCTGTGGCTATATCCAGTGATTCAGAGTTCATTGTATCGGGAAGTTGAGATAAGACGGTGAGACTATGGGACGTCAAGACAGGTAGCTGTAAGACCATGAGTGGTCACACAGCTTCAGTATCATCTGTGGCTATATCCAGTGATTCAGAGTTCATTGTATCGGGAAGTTGAGATAAGACGGTGAGACTATGGGACGTCAAGACAGGTAGCTGTAAGACCATGAGTGGTCACACAGCTTCAGTATTATCTGTGGCTATATCCAGTGATTCAGAGTTCATCCTATCGGGAAGTAGAGATAATACGGTGAGACTATGGGACGTCAAGACAGGTAGCTGTAAGACCATGAGTGGTCACACAGCTTCAGTATTATCTGTGGCTATATCCAGTGATTCAGAGTTCATTGTATCGGGAAGTAGAGATAAGACGGTGAGACTATGGGACGTCAAGACAGGTAGCTGTAAGACCATGAGTGGTCACACAGCTTCAGTATTATCTGTGGCTATATCCAGTGATTCAGAGTTCATTGTATCGGGAAGTTGAGATAAGACGGTGAGACTATGGGACGTCAAGACAGGTAGCTGTAAGACCATGAGTGGTCACACAGCTTCAGTATTTTCTGTGGCTATATCCAGTGATTCAGAGTTCATTGTATCGGGAAGTTGAGATAATACGGTGAGACTATGGGACGTCAAGACAGGTAGCTGTAAGACCATGAGTGGTCACACAGCTTCAGTTTTATCGGTGGTTATATCCAGTGATTCAGAGTTCATTGTATCGGGAAGTAGAGATAAGACGGTGAGACTATGGGACGTCAAGACAGGTAGCTGTAAGACCATGAGTGGTCACACAGCTTCAGTATTATCTGTGGCTATATCCAGTGATTCAGAGTTCATTGTATCGGGAAGTAGAGATAATACGGTGAGACTATGGGACGTCAAGACAGGTAGCTGTAAGACCATGAGTGGTCACACAGCTTCAGTATTATCTGTGGCTATATCCAGTGATTCAGAGTTCATTGTATCGGGAAGTTGAGATAAGACGGTGAGACTATGGGACGTCAAGACAGGTAGCTGTAAGACCATGAGTGGTCACACAGATTGAGTATTATCTGTGGCTATATCCAGTGATTCAGAGTTCATTGTATCGGGAAGTAGAGATAATACGGTGAGACTATGGGACGTCAAGACAGGTAGCTGTAAGACCATGAGTGGTCACACAGCTTCAGTATTATCTGTGGCTATATCCAGTGATTCAGAGTTCATTGTATCGGGAAGTAGAGATAATACGGTGAGACTATGGGACGTCAAGACAGGTAGCTGTAAGACCATGAGTGGTCACACAGCTTCAGTTTTATCTGTGGCTATATCCAGTGATTCAGAGTTCATCCTATCGTGAAGTTGAGATAATACGGTGAGACTATGGGACGTCAAGACAGGTAGCTGTAAGACCATGAGTGGTCACACAGCTTCAGTATCATCTGTGGCTATATCCAGTGATTCAGAGTTCATTGTATCGGGAAGTTGAGATAAGACGGTGAGACTATGGGACGTCAAGACAGGTAGCTGTAAGACCATGAGTGGTCACACAGCTTCAGTATTATCTATTGCTATATCCAGTGATTCAGAGTTCATTGTATCGGGAAGTTGAGATAAGACGGTGAGACTATGGGACGTCAAGACAGGTAGCTGTAAGACCATGAGTGGTCACACAGATTGAGTATCATCTGTGGCTATATCCAGTGATTCAGAGTTCATCGTATCGGGAAGTTGAGATAAGACGGTGAGACTATGGGACGTCAAGACAGGTAGCTGTAAGACCATGAGTGGTCACACAAATCGAGTATCATCTGTGGCTATATCCAGTGATTCAGAGTTCATTGTATCGTGAAGTAGAGATAATACGGTGAGACTATGGGACGTCAAGACAGGTAGCTGTAAGACCATGAGTGGTCACACAAATCGAGTATCATCTGTGGCTATATCCAGTGATTCAGAGTTCATCGTATCGGGAAGTTGAGATAATACGGTGAGACTATGGGACGTCAAGACAGGTAGCTGTAAGACCATGAGTGGTCACACAGATTGAGTATTATCTATTGCTATATCCAGTGATTCAGAGTTCATTGTATCGGGAAGTAGAGATAAGACGGTGAGACTATGGAACGTCAAGACAGGTAGCTGTAAGACTATGAGTGGTTTCAATTTTTTTATTTTTTTGACCTTTCGACTTATTTATATCAAATGAAAACGTTTTATATACAATGAAACATTTTTTTAATTTTCAAAATTTCAAATTTAAAAGTATTTAATTTATTTTCTTTTTCATTTGATTGTTTTTTATTTGCTTAAAGTCTTATTTTCAAACTGATCTCAGAAGTGTAAATAAACTTGTTTTGAATTCTTATTTCGTTTTAAAAACATTTATAAAATTCTTCTGAAAATGTGGATAAATTTACAGAAATAATTTGTTTCTACTTTTTGACATATAAATCTTGTTAGAATCAAAATATTTTAAATATTTTAAATTTTTCATTTATTTTAATAATGACAAGCCAAAATATTTTTAGATTAAAATTACAAAATATTTATAAATTCACAAATATTTGTCTAGATCAAATAAACTAATCAAAAGTCATGACTAATTTAAATTAATTACGCTTATTTTAGCCGGATTTAAGTCTTGTATTAATTTTACTTCAAATTTAATTTAAATGTTTATTTGTTTTGAGAAATAACAAAACAGATTAAAGAATTCTAATTTATATATCTAACAAAAATATAACACATATAACCTTGTAAACAATTCTCCCATTTACTTTTAAATCTACTTTTAAAAATCCTAGATTTCTAACTATTTTAGATTCAAATTATTACTTGTAAAGATGTGATGTCGAAATGTAGTACGAATTTAAAGTAGGTAACCTATGCTCTCAATAAATATTCTATCTAGGAACTTTACTTGTATTACTTTATTTTAAAAATCAAGAGACTATAGTCATTTTTATTTATTTTTAAAAAGCATTTGATTCAGTAATTTGATTAAATTTATTAAAATACTGAATAAGATCGAAGTACTTTAAGGAGAAAACAGTTTCCGTTCAATCATGCATAAAGAGGAAAAAATAAGATTAAGAATATATTATCTTATCTCTGAAGAATTTGAAACTTAAAGCGGAGTAAAATAGGATGTATCTGCTCCTCGGAGATTATTCAATATAATATTAAATTAGTTATTGAATGAACTAAAGGAAAAAGAAGTTGGTATTAAAATGCAGACCGAAACTGAATTGGGAACAGAAGTAAGATATATAGGCGCCCTAGCATATGTTGATGATATTGTACCATTAGTTCATCCAGATTGACTAGATGATTTAACTGATATACTATAATAATGATCATAACGCAATAATTTATAAATTGCGGACACAACAAAATGAATAGTATGAAATGGTAATGCATGACAAAAATAAGAGATACTCACGATAAATGGTATAGTAATAGAGAAAGTGAAGGAATTTAAGTATTTGGGTCATTGGATATAAGAAAATATTTCATATTAAAAACATCTGGAGTCAAGAATCTAAGAATACCAGAAAACCCAAGCATGAATTTTAAGCAAATTAAAATTTATAAAAGAATCACTCTATATAATGCATCTATAATAATAAAATTCTTTATAAATCAATTATTTGGTTATGGAAGCGATTGTATTCCATACATAGAGGAAGCTATAGGAAATAACTCTTTAAATAAATTCTAAATATAAAAAAATGAATGATTTCTAAATATCGAGGGATTAAAATCGTGACGAATCTTCTTTACCTAAAAATAAAGAACTGCTATCTAATTAAATGAGCATATGTAGATGCTCGACTACTTTCTAAAATTTATCCTGATTCATTTCAACTCAAATCCGTAAAGCATATTATAAACTTGTTAAGAGCTTTATTAAATAATTGTAGTTAATCTCCAGTTAACAAGATCCTTCGAATTCCGTTAAAATTACTTCGAAATTCCTTAAGAACTGGAAATTAGCTAACAAGAATTCTAAAGATTCAAAAATATATTTATAGATAAAAAAAACTAGATTGGTACCTCAGTCTCAACATTCGTATCAAAAGTATCCTCTACATAGTAAGATACTTTTGATAATTCATTCTCTAACCAGTTAAAAGCAGTAAATAATATTATGAATATTTAAGATACTCTTTAAGTTGAAAAATAAAATGAAATACTTCTAAATGAAGTAAAAAAACTCAAGATTAAAATATAAAAATTAACAGATAAATAAATAAATAAAATTATTATAGAGCGCGTAGCACCTCATTGGCGCGCAGCTCTTTCAATATTAATATTTAATATTAAGAAAAATGTTCTCGTGTTTCTTGTTAAAATTCTAGAGGTCCGAAGAGTCATGTCAGCTTCTCCAAATGGGGAATCTTCTTATTAAAATTTATTCTAAAATCTTGAGTTAAACGCTCCAGTCTTCTTGAATAAGGTCCAAATAAGAGATAGTTATTAAGTCGGTAATAAGAAGACCCGTCAGTCAAACTTTCATACTGCTAGAGAGAACCCTCGGGGTAAGTTAGGTATGTCTCAACGGAGCTTATCCACCATTCCCCGTGGTGGCATCTAGTGTGAGATTACTCGCATTGCAATATACTCTGCACCAGATTACTTATTAATTTGTCTGACGCGGCCGACATCCATTTTATATTTTTTATATATAATAACAATTCTTTAGAAAAACTAAACACTATTCTTATATAAAATAATCAAAATATTTAAGTCATGAAAAGTTCTTATGAAGCAACCTTTGAATAGTATAAGACTTATATAAATAAAATTACTAAGAAAATCAAGGAAATCAAAAATGAAAATTAGATGCTAATGTTAGATCTATAAGAGTAATAATAATTAAAAATAAGGTCTAAGCAGTTAAATTTTGCAACAAATTAAATATAATTTTTAGATAAAGAAGTTTAAGCAAATTCCTGAATTTGCATTATTAATTAAATTGTCTAGACTTATATAAGTATTTCTGGAAGAAATGAATAATCAATATAAACAAATTATGATATCTCAAAAGAAGAGTTAATTTAAACAGATGAAATAAAGAAATATATTGAATAAATTCTTAGTAATGAATAATTTACTTAAACAGAACTAGTTAAAAGTCATAAATAAACACAAAAAAATTTATAATCTAGTGATATACTAACCCATAAATAAATAAACTTCATGCAAATTTAAATTGAATTATATAAATAATAAGAATAAGCATTAAAGCATATCTAACAAGAACTTTAAGAAGCTTATTAATAAAAAACAAGCACTGAAGCTTAATTATAAAATTATTAATATTTAAATCAATAATCTGCTGATTAGTGTTTAATGCTAAAGAATTAAATTTTATATTTGAGTAAAGAATTAGAAAAGCAATATTAAAATGGAAATAAGTAATATATGATGTATAAAACAGATTTACTATGAAAATAAAATATCATTTAAGATATATTAATATAAAAACAAAGAGAATTAGAAAATAATACAATCATTTATACTTATCAGTTACAAATACAAAAAATAATTCAAGTTGAAATGCAAACTTAAACGGAAGTAAATTCACATAAAATTAGTCAAACTTAAACAGACAATATAAGTTAGGATAAAAAATATAAGTTAAAGTTTAATGTTCAAATGCTTCATCTAGTACAATAAAAATTGAATAATATAATCAATTTTGCTAGACAAGTTTGCTTGATGAGAATTATATAAAACTCCAGTAATTCTATCATTAGCTAAATATTTAACTTCGTTTGTAACAATTAAAAGTTTGAGTAAAACTAAGAAAATAATAAGAAATTAATAAGTAATTAATGAAAGAATTATTTGATCTAAAAACCAAGCCTTGATAAAAAGATTAAATGAGCTAAACAAACATTAATTATATTGAAAACTAGAATCGCACTGTTATTAAATAATCAAGTCCTTGCAAAAGAAAACATGAAAAAGATGGAATTTAAATTCCTCCAGCTAAACGCAATATTAAATGTAAAAATGAAAGAGAAAGTGAACAGATAATACGATAAATAAATAAATTAATTAATTAACGCGGGTCTGCCATTATAGGCTATCCACGGATTAATGTTTTAATAATATAGAGATACTCTTTTCTCTTTGTTTTAATTCACAAATGTGAAACCTTCTTCTCTCTATTCTTGTGATTCTGTCTAAGGCCGGAGTTGAAATTCTTAAGGAATTCTCATTCTAGTACAAAAGTCAGTCTTTAGTATCTTTTATAGTTAAAAATCTTAGTTTATTTTTGCCTCAGCTATGCCTTGCTTTCCACCAAGCTCCTATCCAAGTTGACGGCATAGTGAATAGGAGAGATTCTGAGGCGCAAACTACAGAATAAGACTCGCTTTTTCTGATATTGAGTCTCAAGCTAGAGACTAGCTTAAGACTCACCGTCAATATTTTAAATTATTATAATTAAATTAAATTTAACTAAAAAAATTTGTGGTACCTTCAATTTTCAGAATATGTTCTTCAAATTGAAGGTATTATATTGTTTTTAAATGTTATTATATCAAGTTTATTGCTCTTCAGAACTAATTTTCTAGTTTAGGTTTTTTTTTTCTTCTAAGTATCTCCTTTCTTGTTCATTTTCAAACTAACTTTCATTTTTTTCTATTTTCTGTTGTCAATCTTCTTCTTCTTCATCTTCGCTATCGTTTTCCTCTTCGTTCCAATCTTCTTCTTCCTCATCATTTTTCATCTAATTTTTTTGGACATCTTATTCTTTGTTTTCTTGTTTTTATTATTCTTCATTCTCTTCATTAAAATTTTCTATTCTTAGATTTGCTTCTTTTTATTATTTCTCGTATTGCTCTTCTTCTTTCTCTTGTTATAGAATTTCTCGCCTCCTTTTGATAAACATTTGAATGAATATTTTTATTTATTCATCCACCATTTCTATTTTTTTCTTAGAAAAAGAGTTTATATATAGTTAATCGTAATTTATTAGTTTCAAAATATCACATTAACCAATTTTGGAGACCAATCATTCTCTTATATCAATGTAATATATACATTCCATTACATGTTGGAGAGTGTCATATTCTCCGCATATACAAAAAGGGTTTTCAATAATATAATTTCGATCTTTCAGAGTCTTTCGAAATGCGTAAGACTGGCTTCTAATCTTATAGATGCAAATTATTTCTTTCAAATATTTTTTGTTTAATTTCGTGTATGTTATTTTGGGGAATTATCTTAGGTTTTAAAATTGTTCTGTATATATTTATGCAGTAGGCATTCTGCTGAATCTTGAAAGAGCTAATTCAAAATATGTCTTTTATATTTATGCCTACACATATTTACTGAATTAAGTTAAGTTGTTATTGTGCTCTTTATTATCAATTTCTATTTTATAAAATGAGGCCAGTTTCTAAACTTCATCATAATATTGATATCCCTCTTTATAATTGTTCTCAAACAATATTCCAATAGATGATTAAGGTTGATTTTAGCTTTCATTTCTAATCTTAAAGAAAAACCTGAAATACTTAAGAGCCATCATGTGTTTGAATGGCATCCAGTTGAGGTCTACAAAGCATGATTCATTAAACGTATTTCCTGCTGATTAAAAGGCTTTTCTGGCTATTAACCTCATGCTCTTTTCAATTCTGTTCAAGATTCCATTTATTCCATACTGAACAATCCAAGGTATTAAGTCCCCACCGTATTCTGCTTTAGGAAGCGTGAACAGTCTACAAAGCATTTTGAAGTTTCAAGGTGTTACGTTTCTATATCTTGATAATGCAAATACTGCCTTTTTAATTGCTGAAAGATAGTTTGCAGCAACGTATTTGCAATGGTTAATTAGATTCTTCTTTTGGTGAAGGATCACCCCTAAATATGTGACTTGCTGTTTCTAAATTATTGCTTGGTCTCCTATTTTTAAGTCTAGTTTTGTTTCTTTGCTTTTCTTTTTTAAAAACTATATCGTTTCGCATTTGGAGACATTTATTTTAAGAAATGTCTAATTGAAAATGGAGTTTGCTTCATTAATAAGTGACTACATATTTTTTTATGAGTTCGATAATAGGATTAAATCGTCAGCTCAACCTCTACAAGTGAACCTATTCTTAAAATTAGCACATCTGAATCCTAATATTTCTCCTTTGTTTTCTATATGTCTAATGACAATGTCATAGTATAATAATGCAAGCACAGGTCCATGCGAACTTCCTTACATCACTCCATTGCTAAATTTCAATTTCTTAGAATTTGCTCCGTCTATAATAAAGGAAGTAGTTAAGTTATTATAAAATGATTCTAAAGCCAAGATGAGACCTAGTGGTAATTTGACTCTTCTTAGTTATTTAAAAAGAATTCTTCTTTCAATAGAATCAAACATTTTCTCTACGTCAATTAAAGTTGCAATCAATTTAGTTTTTCCTTTCGCTTGTTTTCGATAAAGATCTATGATTTATTGGATCACTCATATTTATTAGGTCGTTTATTTGTTCTTCATAAACCCCATTTAGCTTGAGTGGATTAACTGTCTTTCATAAATTATTGAGTAGAGTCTCTTCGTAAGGGCCTTATCATATAATTTCAAAATAGTATTGATAAGGGAAATAGGGCGTCAGTTTTTTCAATCGTCTTTACTTCCTTTTTTGAAAATGGGGATTATGATAGAAGTATTAAGCTCTTCAGGAATCCTTCCAATTCTAAGCATGTTATTTATAAAAGAATGAAGCATCAACGCTAGATAATATCCTGCATATTTTAGCAGTTCTCCTTTTATTCCATCTGGCCCTGCTGCTTTACCATTAGGAATTAGACTTATAAGTTAGGTAATCTCTTCTATTGTAAAAGGATCGAAATTTTATAAGTAAGAAAAGGGTTCATTTTGAATTTCTATGTTATTTTCATAAATTGCATCTATTTTCTAGTTACTTAGTTCAATCTATTGGTTAGTTAAATTCGAATGCTTGCTAAATACCTAATTTTCCCATGCTTCTACAAATTAGTCCTTCAATTCCTTATTAAAATTCATCAAATTTCTTTGTCTAGGGTTAAGTATTTTCTTTGCTTAAGAAAACATATCTCTTGTGGTTTCATTGAGGAGTAGGAATCTGTTTTTGGCCTTTTGTTTTTTAAATTTTCATAAATGATGCTAAAAGCTTTTTCATAATGTGTTCGCTCTTTAGTGAAGATCAATGATTTCTTAGTTATTCCTCCCTATATATGCTAAAGTTTCTTTGTACAATTAATTTGCTCTCTTTGCTTCGATATATTTTTATGTGAGGTCCTTAGGAAGTCTATTATACTTCGGGTCTGGGATAAATGAGCCTAAAACTTAATCTGCATTGTTCTAAATGCAGTCTCTAATATAAGTGTATTAATCTTCTAAGTTATCTCTATCAATTAGGAAGAATACTTCTACTTAATCTTTGAATGAATTCTAATAGATAAATCTATCAATAGGATCCTACAGTCTACTTATTTTGTACTTTCTCACTTTTATTTTTTCAGTTTGAAGATGAGTATGGTATACAAATTCAACTGTGAATGGAATATGATCTGAAAATAAGCTATAATTATGAACCTGAAAATTTCTAAATTAATTCATATTCAAGTGATTACTGATGACAATATAATCGTTGCAATACATATTTTTATTCCCTTTATGTAAACATGTGTTCATATTTGCATCGTTTATTATTTCTAAATCGTTTTAGAGAATGAATTCTTAGAATCTATTTGTATTGTCATAGTTGTTAATAGGGTTATCCCCAAAGTCTTATAGTAGAGCGTTAAAATCTCCTAATAATATATGTGAGTTGTCAGGAAAAGAATTAAGGAATACATTTATATATTCATATGCTTCGTCTTTTATATTTTCATTCTTGCTGTTATCTGGCATGTAACAAGATGTTATGAATATATTATCTAGTTTGATTGTAACGAACCTCTCTTGAGCTAATTGTTATATGCTATTCTATTCCGTGCTATTAAGTTAATCTCTAACAATTAAGCAAACTCCTCCTCCTTTTCCTGAGTTCTTGAAATAGGTCCTATATCCATTAATAAGTATTGGAGGATAGTCTTATTTTTATCACGTTTCATTAATTGAGAAAATGTCTAAGTCATTATTTCGTATAAATTCTTCCACGTTTAATTGCTTGCTTCCAATTCCATTTATGTTAATATGTCCAAGCTTTATTATGCCTATCTCTCTTTGCTTATCGATTGGCATCTTTATTTCTTAATTCCCAAATTCTTGTTTGCATTAATATGGTTATTCTACATTGTTCTCTACACCTCCTTTGAGTCTTAGTTATTTTTAAAGGACAATATAGTTAATTCTAAAATCGGTTTATAGCAGCGTTTTAACTATATAATTTCCGTTTTTTATAAATCGATGAATTTCTTATGATGAAGTCAAAACTCCTCCTTTTATTCCTGGCTCATAAATACAGAGAATCTTCTCATTTTGATGAATTTATATGTTAAGCAATTTGGGGCAATTTTTGATATATTACCTGTAACTTATTATAATGAATAATGTTAATGAATCGTACTTTTCGCTCAATTTATTATCGATTTTTATATTTATTTCATTTCCATCACACGTAGCATGGTTTAATTTGCAAGATAAAGTTATAAATCTATTGCCTACTAAAGTGAAAAGATTCTAATTTCATCATTTATTGGACCTTATAAATTGAATTAGTTAGGCGTCTTTAAATTCGTATTTATTTAAAATCTCTTCAATATTTACTTCATTAAACCCAAATTTTGACTATTTTAAGTTTAAAGTGTCTTGGTTAAATTTGGCATCTCTTCAACTTCTCTTTCCAAATTTTGTTTGGCTATCCCAATTCATCACATATGATGTCTAGATATTTGAATTTTCTAAAATTTCAATCTGCTAATCTTCTTAAATTTAATCAATTAAAATTGTTTATGTTGTAGCGTTTCATTTTATTTCTTTCAAGTAAGATTGAGTTTTAACATCTTATTATTTTCTCTATATTTCTGAAATTTATGCATAAACATTTAGCTTCAATTCTACTTGATGCTCATAATCCTGCATGAGTTAAACATATAATCCGTTTAATTCATTATATTACTCTTACAGTTTTCCATTATTCTATTTTGTGATTTATAGTTCTTGTTAAGAAGCAACTAGCTAATGATTGGTAACTACTGTTATTGTTCCTTCATCCTTAGCCTTGATAGAATTTTAAGTTTAAATAACCTAATTCTTTAACTCCATGATTCTTGTCTAACTATAATTGCTTATTAATTTCCCTTTTTCTGTTCATGTTCAAGCATCTTTGCTATTAATTTTTAAACAGGTTTGTGTTTCCTTTTCTCAAAACTATTTTTATTAACACGAGACAAGCCTTTAGTAGACACTCTATATATCTTAATTGATAAATTATTTGTTTAATTTATCATATAAATTCTACAACTTTGTATACTTCAATTCAACGAAGTCGCACTAGGTAGATTGATCTAAGAATAATAAGTCTGTACCAGTAGTTGAATCTAAAGTCGATATAGTTTCTTGAGAAATTTAGTTGCTGAATTGAATTTCAATTTATGTTTATTCATTCTATGCCCGAGGAGTGCTTGTTTATGTAAAAAGGCTTTTGACTGATTTGGCATATTTATTTTTTTGAAAGCTCAGTTCCTATGATATTTAATAATTCTCATTTTGTAATAATTAACATTAAGCCTGTTGTTACTGGCAATTGACTGTGAGTGAATGTACCTTTTAGTCAATCTGATCTATTTTGCTTAATAAATGAAAATTTTAACCTTTGAGATTTTAGTTAAGAGTTTCTACCTCCCTAAGATGTTATTATACTTCATTATGTCTCAAATTACATTTACTCAATTCAGCTTGAATGAATTAAATTTGAGTAACCAAGTTGTTTATAATATTTTGGGCTTCTTACTTGGAAGCAAGTATTGCCTCATCTTGTAGTTTAAATGATAGTGTCATGTTCATTAGCTCCTCACTAAGCATAGCTTGTTTTACTATACTTTGCTATTAAGTCTAAGTGAGAAGTTAACTCTAAGTTTCCAATTCTTATATTTAAGTTAAAGAAAGATCAGTATTCGTTTATATTGATTATTATTTATTTGTAGCATTATTTACAAATTATTTGGACTAAAGCATTAACTATTTCTACTAATTATCAAACCTTAAGATTTAATTTTTATTCTAGATTTTCTTAATTTACTTTTGAGCTTTAAATAAATAATTTTGGTATTATTCTAAGTGTATTTTATATTGTGATTTAATGTTTAAAGTTTCTTTATTGTGTTCTCATATATATGTATTAGCTTTTCTTACAGAGAATTATTTTTATTTATGAGTTTTTAAATTCGAAATTTAAGATTTTTGCTTTCATTTATCCTTTAATTTTCAAAAGTATTTGCCTCTTCTATCTTGCTTTAAATTTTATATTTTAATTTTGCAATTTTTTCTTAAAGTTACGCATTTTAAATCTCAAGATCAGTTAAGTATGTAATATCAAACTTCTCTTAGTAATCAGTTTAAATGTCTATTGAAATCTGCTATTGAATTTTAATGTTATTTTTTGTATTGAATTGTTGAATTTTTATAGTCTCTTATTAATTTTGTATTTAAATTTAATTTTAGTTTTTAATTAAAGAAATATCTTAAATATCCTAAGTATCTAAAGTATCTTACTGTATATTGGATATTTTAGATACCATCGTAGAGGTTGAAGTAACAAGCTAGTCTTTTTACCTATAAGTATATTTCCTATATTTGAGATTAGTCTTCAATTAATGTCCACGTTTTAAAGAATTGCCAAGCTGTCTTAGTGGAATTCGAAGATATCTATTAATTTGGCATTAACTGCAGCTCTTTAGCAAATTTCTTAGTAATTTCATGATATTATCAACGGATTTAAGTTGCAGCGATTCCATGTCTATTTCATAAAAGTAGTTGAGCATCTGCCTATGTTCATCGTTTTAGAAAGCAGCTTCTTTATTTTTAGATAAAGAAGAGTCGCTAAGAAAGAAATCTTGCGAATTTTTGTGCATGTCCATTTTTTTTATTAATTATTATAATATATATAATTTAAATAGGGTGGAAAACCCTTTCCTTCGGATGTTGCTTGGAGGCCCAGCAAGACAAATAAAAAATAAGCGCAGACGGAGGATAAATCGGAGAAAGAGAAATCAATGACAAGAGAAAGCCGATGTAACAAGCTGAAGAACTCTGAACGCCAGGAGGAAACTTTCTTCATTATAGGTCGGGGAAATGTACCCTTAATCTCATATTGCATCCTATGCTTTGGAAGGAAAAATTACAGGGACTGCAGGAAGGGAAAACAGGGACAGAGAGACATAAATTTTTTTTCGACATTAAATAAAATTAATTTAAAGAGCAGCGCACCAACGAGAGTGCTACGCGCTCTATAATCGAAAAAATTTATTTAACTAAAAAAATAACAATAAAACTTTACTCCCATTAAAGAAAATTAAATACTTTTTGAAGCACTTCATAAGATCAGACTAACAACACTTAAAGCATGTAAGCAAATCAGATAGAAATTAATATAAGACCACAAAAAAATAGAAAATAAGCAAAAATTATAAACTCAAATGGCTATAATAGAGAAAAAATAGAAAAAATGATGATTGAAAAAGGAAATTATCAGAAATCTTAAAATAAAAAGAAATAAACAATAAAAAAATTAAATCTGTTTAAGATGATAAAAGGCATTTAAATCGACAACATAACAAAGTTATAAATGAAACGAAAAAAAAATCGAAGTTTAAAAGTAAAAGAAAAAAAAAGTGTAGAAATGAACAACCGATTAAGATCTAAAAATCAAAAAATCAAAAAAAATCAAAAAAAAACTATAAATGTTGAAGAAAGAGTTTATGAATGAATGAATTAACCAATCAATTAATTTACGTGGTTTCACCATTGATATTTTTACCACAAATTAAGAGAAAATCAAAAGTAAGAGTATTCTTGGAAATTATCTTATCAGACCAGAATCTTCTAAATTTTCTTCCAATAGATTCATTATATCCTGATCTGAATAGTTAGAGTCAATCTCCATCATTAGGTCTTTTTAAAACAGTAGAATTCTATTTCTATCTATTACTTTTCCAACTCTTTCATTTGTCTTTAGATAGTTAAGCTATCTGTTAGTCTTTTCTGAGGGCATCGTAAGTTCCTTTCTACATTTTCTTAGAATTATTATAAATTGCTAAATCATATTTTTATTTTTGTCCTCTTGATAAGATATTATAAATTCAAATATGCTCGTTGGATCCTGCTCTATAGTCTTTATCATTTTTTTTCTAATAAGTAAGAATTTTTTAAATATAACCCCATTTTTTTTCTCTTATATATCTTTCAGAAAACTTTTAATGTGATAATCTATTTCTTTTCTTTTGATTACTTGAAGAGTTCATATCAGATTTTCTAATTTGTAATTTCCTCATACTATTTCTTCAAGTCTGAGGTTTAAGAAGTCTTATTTTTATTAGTTATTACTGATATTTATGTTCTCAATATTTTCTATTAACTATTCTCTTTCTTCTTTGTATTATCTGCAATCTTCTATTATATGGATCTCATCTATCTTTCTATAATTGCAGAATTAAAATGCTTCACTCTCTATTAGATTTTTTCTTTCTTTTCATTGTTTATTCTGCTCCATTGCATTTGGCCCGTAGCCTAAATAAGTATCATATTTCCTGTTTTCTGTGTTTGTTGAATCTTAGATAGTTTGGTATTCCTTGTATGAATTGTTCAATTAATTCACTTTTAATTTTTTGCAGGTGATCATATTCTACACTCGTGTAATGGAATTTACATCATTATGGAACTTTATCGCTTTTTATCATTAATTTTCCATCTATTCCTTTTCATTTTTCTTGTATTATTATTTCGTCATTGAGTATGTTTCAAATATAGAGTTATTCCTCTTTGCTAATTGAATTAATCATCCATCCAATGTTGATTCTTAGTTTAGGAGCAATTTTCTTCTGAACATTAACATACGTTATCACATATAGTATTGTAGTTTAAGGAAACGCAGTTCATTCTCCAGGATTTCGTTTTATGCGCAAAAAGATCCATCTATTACAGCTCTAAATGATCTAAGCAGCATGATTTCCAATTAATTAATTAATTTAAATATAATATTTTCAATATTTAGTAATATTGAGACATAGTTGCAATAGATATCGCTTAGACTATAAATATTAAAAATATGTTGAAAGATAAAAGTTTGTAAATGTCAATCAAGTTTCTTCTTGCTCTTTCACTATCATATATTTTTATTTATTTTCTTGATTTAATTTTTCTTTTTTTTCTTCTAGAAGCTCTTCTAACAACTCATCTTGTAGTTTAAACATTTCAAGACGCTTTTTGAGTAATTTGAAATTAAAATTTTTGATTAATTTGTCTATTTTAGGAATTTGATTTTTTGAAAGATGTTTGCTTATATAGTTTTAGTCATAAAGAATTAGTTTCTTTTTGTCTTTTTCTTTAAGAGCTTTATGACTTTCGAATTCCTCAATAATATCTGCATAGTATTAGCATTCAAAAATATGATCAGTTTCATCAAAGTCTTAGCCACATAAGCAAATAATGCTATATCTAACGTTAATGTAGAAATTACTGAGTTCTTATTGAAAATTAAAAGAAAAATTTCTTAGTTTATAGATAGAAATAGTCTCTCTAATATAGTGTTTATTATATTTGGTGTAAGTAATTTCAGGAAATACACTTTAATTATTTTATATTTAGTCTATAATTCTTTTTGCTGTTGGCATAAGTGTATTTCTAGAGAGACATTCCATTAAAAATTTATGTTTTATTTTTTATTCCTTGAGTTTATAAAAATTCATCTTACTCTAAACATGTGGCATGTCAAAATTATACAAATCGATACATTTCTTTATATGTTTCTAGTATGGTAAATTAAATTTAGTGCATTTTTCTAATGGAAAAGCAGTATCTGAGTTAGGATTTTCTTTGCTATATTACATTAATTTATAATAAAAGTGCATTAAATTTTGAGTTGCTATATGTGTAAAAGGAAGCCAGTTTAGGTCAATAAAGTATGATTCATTGAATGTGAATTCTTAAGATCTAAAAGCCTATCTTGAGATAAGTCTTTACGATTTTTGTTATCTTGCTTTATATTCCTTTAATTCCAGAAATAGTAGCTCACAGAGTAATATCACTTCCATATTCAACTTTAGACAAAATAAAAGTTCTACAAAGAGTTTTTAAGCTGAGAGGGATACTAATCCATATTAGAAAGTATTGCAGTAGCTTTTTAAATAGCTATTCTGTATTTGGTAGCTACTGCTGTACAATGTAATTTGTAATTTTATTTTATTCCTAACTAATAATTGAAATTAAAGAGGGTGAAAATGGGACCTGAGATGCACAAGGGACCTTCAGCAGGTTTAAAGGGACTTGCGATGAAGATGCAATCCTCCGTGCTGAGAAATAAGCCACAGAAAGGCTTAAATACCTTCCCTCAGCAACTTGTGCACTCTGTGGTGCATTCATCCTTGGACTTCCCAACAAAGGGACTCAATTACACCTCCTACTAACTCAGACCGAGGTGCCGCCTTGGAGTGATCTCTCCACCTCTTAGGAGCTACCTAGGCAGATCGGCGGTTTCTGCCAGTTGAAGACGGACTGGATGGCGATATTGGCCTATAAAGCCGAGAAATGGGTTCAGGCGAGACGATAGGAAAGCCCAAAAAGACATACACAAGAAGAAAAGATTAGTGACGATGTGCACTTAACACACATCAGGTAGGCATCTATTAAGATAATAGTCCCTTCCTTAACACTTAATTTACATTTACATTCCTAACTAATATCCTAAATAGTTAACTTCATCTTTTTAAGCAATTGAAATTCCATTGAACTTTAGAGTAATAGAAGGTTAGCTTTCTTTTCATTTATTTTTTTTCAAGAATTCTATTACTTCACATTTATCTACATTAATTGTAAGCTTTACTCAATCAAAAACTGTAGATGTAGCTTATAATACTTTTTAGGCATTTTTCTAGGAAGAGGACAATTGGATTAAGTCGTCAGCAAAGGCTCGTACTACGAAAGTTTTAGATAAGATTTGAAATCCTGATTTCTTCTGATTATCTTCTAAATATCTTATAACAATATCATAGTATGAAATTGCTAGTACAGGTGCATGACTACTTCCTTATAGTAATCCATTGTTATATTTAATTGTTCTTGTAAGATATAAATCAATTATAAACTTAGCATCAACATTATCATAAAAAGATTCTAGTGCCATATTAGGTCAAAGGTAAATTAAATCTTCTAAGATGATAAAAAAGTAATTTCCTAGATATGCTATCAAACATTTTTTCTACATCTATTAAAGTAGCAATTAATTACTTTTTATGGGACCATCTACGATGCAAGTCTATAATTTACTAAATAGTTCAAATTTACTAAGTAGTGGAGCTTTTACGAATAAATCCAAATTAGTCTGGATGTAAAGTGTTTCGTTCATAAATATAATTGTAAAGTCGTTATGTTAGTGCTTTATCATAAATTTTAAGTAGACAGTTCAATAAAGGATAGGTCGTCAATTACATCAATTACTTTTGCTTCCCTTTCTGAAAATCGGAAGAATGTTTATTTTTTTCATTGCATTAGGTATTTTAAATGTTCTAAGTATGTTATTAATGAAACTTGTAATAATTTAATGCAAATCTTAACCTCCATATTTAATAAGCTCAGCTTTAGACCCTCATTACCTTTGCTTTATTATTTGCAAACTAAGATATAATTTTTTTAATTTCAAATCACGTAAAAAGAGGCAATTTTATAAATGACTTAATCTTAATTTAAAATAAAAGATTTATTTCTAAATATTCCATCTATTTTTCTATTTGAGAAGTCAAATTCTATCTTACTTATTTTCGAATGTTTATCAAAAACGTTAGTTTCCCAATTTTCAATAAAATGCTGTTGTTAGTTAAAGTTAAAATTCATCTAATTAAGAATTTTTGGGTTTATTAGATTCTAAGCTTGTTTAAACATTATTTAAGCATTTTTGTTAAGATCTTTATATTTTTCCTTATCTTTTTATTTTTTTTCATTTCCAAAATTTGTGAAGATAATGCTTATAAGATTAAATTTTAAGCTAGTAAAGTTTGGCAAATTCTTAAATATGATGTCCATACAAAGCTAATGGGTTCTAATTTGCAATATTATCCTTTTTTGCTTGAACAAATACGTAGCTAAGTAACTTGTCAATTGATAATAATTTTTTCTTTGATTTTAAGATCCAAGCGCCTCAGCATTATAACTAATAAGATCGCAGATGAATTTATACTAATTTTCAACATCTTTTTAATCAAGTTACTAGAATTGATAAAATTATCCCAAAAATAGTTTAATAATAGTTTCTCGTGTTCAGATCCTATAATTTATAAATTTTAAAGAGTAATCGTTATTGTTAATCTTATTCACTTCTTTTTAAATTATAATTAAATGTAATACTTAGTGGAAAATGATCAGTATGCAAACCCGAATCTTGGATAACTTTATAGTCAACGAAATCATCAGAATTTAAATGTTAAGTTGCCAAGAAGTAGTCATTGTAATAGCATTAATTATTCACTTTATGAATAAATGTGTTGGACTCTTAATCATTTAAAATTATTAATTCATTTGCTTCTATAAACCCTACTAATCTTTAAGTATTATTATTGATTTGTGATGAATTATTACCATAGTTAGGAAGTAAGGCATTAAAGTCGCCACAAAGAATAGTAGGGTTCTTATCACTATTATTTATTATATTATTAAGGTATTCATATGCAATGTCCTTGTAAATATTTGATTTTTCATTTGTAGGCAAATAACATGATGCAAATACTAAATTTCCAACTCTCACGGTTATAAAACGTCCAGGAAGATTTGAGAAATCTAATTAATTTTAACAAGAATCAAGTTACTTTTTTACTAATAGACATACTCCACCTGCACGTTTATTTGCGTTTTAGTAATAGGCACGATATTGTTCTATAACAATTTGGCAATATGTTTATTACGTTCATGTTTCGTTTATTGAAAAAATGTCAAATTCATTATCAAGGATGAATTATTATAATGCCGTTTGTTTACTAGCTATTGAGCTTTTATTTACATGTCCTATTTTTATTTTCTTAGATTCTTGCGCTTCACCAGGGAGTCCTCCCTAATATATGCAAATATATTTAGTCCCTTATGAATCTCTTTAAATATGTACTAGTTCTTTTTTATACTCAGGGCGCTGGTGGAAATATTAGATTAAAATGTAAATTACTTAAATCGAACAAGATTCTAGTAGTTTATTGTCTATTTTAATAACATTTTAGGTACTATCTACAGTGCCTTGAGTTAATTCTTTATTAATTGTTATATACCTTCCTTGAACATTGCTCATCTAATATTAGTTCCTCTTTCACGAATCTTGTCTGATAAAGTTTTAGAGTTGAGGAGATTTAAAATTTTATTAGAAATAAATAAATTTTTTCGATTATAGAGCGCGTAGCACTCTCGTTGGTGCGCTGCTCTTTAAATTAATTTTATTTAATGTCGAAAAAAAATTTATGTCTCTCTGTCCCTGTTTTCCCTTCCTGCAGTCCCTGTAATTTTTCCTTCCAAAGCATAGGATGCAATATGAGATTAAGGGTACATTTCCCCGACCTATAATGAAGAAAGTTTCCTCCTGGCGTTCAGAGTTCTTCAGCTTGTTACATCGGCTTTCTCTTGTCATTGATTTCTCTTTCTCCGATTTATCCTCCGTCTGCGCTTATTTTTTATTTGTCTTGCTGAGCCTCCAAGCAACATCCGAAGGAAAGAGTTTTCCACCCTATTTAAATTTAATAGTTAATAATTCGATTTTATTTTATTTAGTCAGTTATTAGTCTTTATAAATTCTTAATTTAGGTTAAACATGAATTAAACTATCTGTTTTTATTTATACTTTTTTTTCAGTTGTAATTTCTTCGACTTCTCGTTGCATTTGGTTGTTTTTTATATTTTAAGCTTATTCTATAATATTAAAGTTTCGAATTTTTAAGAAGCATTTCAAGTTTTTTTCTGGTTCATTGAGAAGTTATTGTTAAGTTTAATAAGAATATTATTTTTTTTAAAGATGACGTGGTTATAAGTATAGTATTTTCATACTTATTATTATAATATAAGTGTTTTATAAAAGATGTTTTTGATTTTAGCCAACATTTTTTGTTTAATTTATATAATTTTTTCAATATTTATCATCGAATATATGTACAAATTTTATTTTCATTGATTAATTGATTTGTAATATGTTTTTGTTGATAGTTATAATTTGTTAAATTTCAATAATAATCTTTATATTACAAAAAAATGAATATAGACTGTTGTCAGTAGAACCATTGAGCATTTTGTGTAGTGTATACTACATAGCAAGTAATCTCTTATAATAAATAATACCACAGGAAAGAGTGGACAAGTTAGGAAGAGATATTGCTAACTTTCTTAAGAATTCTCATTAGCAATATTAGCATTTACATGAAGGGCCTACTGACGGCTTATTAATAATTATTTTTCAATTTTTTTTTTTAAAAAGGACAAGTGCATTTAAGTTAAGAGTTGAGAATAATCTTTAATTTGAAGATTTCCCATTTATTGAAGGTGATGTATCTCATTATGATAATAAAATAATATCATGAAGCATTTAAACATTCTTCTTAATATGAAATAGTAATTATAAAAGTACTGCGCTTAAAAGAAGTGCTAATAATTTTTATTTATTCAAATTTACTTTTTATCTTTAGTATTTAAGTCATTAATATATTATCATTATGTATTGCAATTTTATTTTTTTATGTTTTATATGATTTTTTTTCTTAATTTAATATTTTCAGAGATTTTATTTCATTTCTAGTTAAAATATTTTATTATTTACATTTACATTTTAGTTTTATTCATATAATTATTTTTTTAATTTTTATTGTTTTTTAATTCAAAATACTAAATTATTTGTAATCACATTTAAGTGTTTAAATTCTATATTTGCATTTTTATTTTTTTATTTTTTTATGTTAAATCTTTTTTTTAAATAATAAAAATAATTTATCAATTTTTATTTCAATATAATTAGTTTCTATATACTAAATTGTTTTTTAATATTTATAAATGGATAACAATCAGTGTCCAAACTGTAAAAAGCAATTCGATTAAGACGAGAGAGTATCTAAGCAATTACCATGTGGTTGTATTACATGTTTATTTTGTCTTAAAACAGTATTTTAGTTTACTTAAGAAATCAAATGCAAAGTACATCGTTAAGTTTATAACATAAACCCTGAAGAGTTGCAAGGATATCAAGTTTAAGAGCAAGTTCATTAAGAAGTACAGCAGCAATTTGAAACAATATTTGATCAAATTTAAATTAATGAGCTGTTTAAGTGGATAAAAGACTACCAAGGCAAGAATTAGAAAGAATATAATAAGATAAAGGAAGTTATTTAGAATGTTGCTTAATTTTTGCATAATATCTAGGCTCTCTCTTTTCATTAGATATTAAAGATTATATTAGATCAGTTTACTAGTAGTAGCAGTAAAGTTTAAAATTTATTGAATCGTTTAACTGAGCTTCAAGCAGTAAATCAATTATAATAAGAATAAGCCTAAAGAATAGGTTAATAGTAATAACGTTAACAGTAAAATGGTCAAGCCTATGAATAATTTTAGTAAATCTTGAGAGAGATAGATGAATTAAAGAAAGAGTAGAACTAACAATCAGACATTTAAATCTTAAGAAATAATATCTAGACATGCATTTTCAATTTTTTCAGCTATTTAAATGAGAATGCATAAGATCAGTAATTAACGTTGAATAAAGCAGAGTAATTATCCTAAAAATTTTTCAAGAAATTTAAGTATACAAAAGGACGTATTTAGTAATAAACCCATGTTGTTCAATAACAAAGACAGACAAAAGCCTAATATAACGATTATTAAAGTAAATAAGAGATTTAGTTTATCCCTTAATATTAATAAGATCTAATAATTACTTAAAAATAAAAACAAGATATGATACAGGCTAAAGAATTTCATGTCAACTTAGATATATCACAAAAGTAAAAATAAATTATTGATGTCAAAACTTTAGTTGTTGCAATGGAATAAAAGCTAAAAAATCTTTAAAATGATTTAAAATTTGAGAACCGAATGATTGAAGTTAGTTAATAGTAAGCAAACTTAATCATGCCTATAATTACAAACCCCTCTAATCTATTAATTAATAACTAACTATAGTACACCAATTAAAACCTCTCAAACCTTGACTTAAATAACAAAGATTTATCTGACACCACATTCACCTCCTGCAATTTCTCAAACTCCAACTTAACCTATGCTAACCTGCGTAACTCCAAATTTATCAACTGCGATCTCTCCAACTCTAATTTATCATCCATAATCACGGAATACCCACACATATACATTGGACACACAAACACAGTCACTTCGGTCGCCATCTCACCAAACAATGAGTTCATCGTATCGGGAAGTAGAGATAATACGGTGAGACTATGGGACGTCAAGACAGGTAGCTGTAAGACCATGAGTGGTCACACAGCTTTAGTATTATCTGTGGCTATATCCAGTGATTCAGAGTACATTGTATTGGGAAGTTGAGATAATACGGTGAGACTATGGGACGTCAAGACAGGTAGCTGTAAGACCATGAGTGGTCACACAGATTGAGTATCATTTGTGGCTATATCCAGTGATTCAGAGTTCATTGTATCGGGAAGTAGAGATAATACGGTGAGACTATGGGACGTCAAGACAGGTAGCTGTAAGACAATGAGTGGTCACACAGATTGAGTATTATCTGTGGCTATATCCAGTGATTCAGAGTTCATTATATCGGGAAGTGTAGATTAGACGGTGAGACTATGGGACGTCAAGACAGGTAGCTGTAAGACAATGAGTGGTCACACTAGTTATGTATCATCTGTGGCTATATCCAGTGATTCCAACTTAATCATATCTGGAGCAGGTGACTAAACTATTCGTTTATGGAGCTCAAGAACATAATAATGTACCAAGGTCTTATCGGGACACACCTCTGATGTCTTATCGGTAATATTCTCAAGTAACAACAAATATATCTTATCTGGATCTAAGGACAAGACAATAAGAATATGAAATATCAATACTGGTTAGTGTATCTGTGTACTTATGGGTCATACAGACAGTGTGGGTAGTTTATCACTATCTAAAAACAACTAATGGTTAGTATCAAGCAATGGAAGTATATTCGGTTTACCTTAATCAAAAGACTACAACATTCGAAGATGGAACTTAGGAAGGATATTGAATTAAGTAGAAACTAATAACTAATAATAGGTAAGTTTAAATCTACCAACATTTATATAGACTGACTGGAACAAGGTATATGCTAACTATGGATTGAGATTTTAGAATTGTGTAATGACTAATATTACAATGAGTGTGGAGGACAAGTAGAGATACATCAAGTGATCTATTTAGAGTTAAACTATTTAATTTTACATTTAACAATTTAAAAATTTTCTAAATCTTTAAGCTAATTATTTATGCTCGCTTTCTTATTATTATTATTTTAAGTAAAGAAAGAAATTTGCAAAACTTTGTATTTTTTTCTAAGTCTTTCTTCTGAACTTAATTATTTTTTTAATAAACGTTAAACTTAATTAAAGCAAGGTCTTATATTAACTATCGAAAGTTTTTTTAAGTAAGTCTTATAAAAAAAGTAAAAGCAGAGTTAAAAAACAAAAAAAATTTATAGTGTTAAAAATTTTTTGAAGTGTGTACTAAGGCTAAAAATATTTAAATTTTCAAGTATTAGGAAATTTTTTGAAGTATGTGCTAAAGTTAAAAAAATTTTAAATTTTCTAGAGTTCTAAAAATTTTCGAGTTATGTACTAGAGTTAAATCTAATTAAAAATTCTATAGGTAGAAAAATTTTTGAAATATGTACCAGAGTTAAAAACACATTAAAAATTCTATAGGTAGAAAAATTTTTGAAGTATGTATTAGAGATAAAAACATATTAAAATTTCTATAGTTAGAAATTTTTTGAGTTCTATACTAAATCATAAAGTTTTTTTAATTTTTCTGGCGTTAGAAAAATTTTAGAGTTATGTACTAGAGCTAATTTTTTTTAATTTTATAGTATGGCTTTAGAAAAATTTTCGAGTTACGCGCCAGCGCAAAGTTTTTTTAATCAGCGCATAAAATTTAATTACTTTTGTTATAATTTTTATTTTTTTTAAGTTGCATTATGTAATATTTTTTTTTTACGATAGGAAAAATTTAGTGTACAATATTTGAATGGACAGCACATTAAAAATTTCATTAGATAGAAGCCTGAAATTTGCAAAAAGTGTGAAAGCCTTTTTTTGCTCAGCGTTTTACACTATAGGGCTGAGTTGGGACGGAACAAGCTGGGGGATTTCGGGATTAGTAGAGGGTCAGAAAGGAATAAATTAAAAAAAAAAAAAGTTTAAAAGTATAAAAGATTTTTGAAAAAAAATGTGAATAAAAAAAATTAAGAACATTTTTAAATTTGGTTTTATTTTTTTTTGATTTTGGTTTTGAAAGTTTTGATTTTGGTTTTGAAAATTTTGATTTTGGTTTTGAAAATTTTGATTTTGGTTTTGAAAATTTTGATTTTGGTTTTGAAAATTTTGATTTTGGTTTTGAAAATTTTGATTTTGAAAATTTTTGAATTGGGATTTGAAAGTTTTGATATTGGATTTGAAAACTTTTGATTTTGTATTTTGGTTTTGAAGATTTAAGTTTTGGTTTTTCAAGCTTTTATTTTTTTGATCTGAAAATTTTCGATTTTGGTGCGTGATAAAAATTTTAAGAATTGGGTTTTGATATTTTTTTGATTTATAGAGCTAAATGAAAGGCGAATAAGAGTATTTAAAGCATTAAATCGTGAAAAATTTAATTTTGTTTTTTTGCTCAGCTTTTTACACTGCAAGACTTTTTTCGGACGGAACAAACTGGGGGAAATCGGGATAGATAAAGGTCAGAAAGGAACAAATTTTCAAAAAAAGTTAAAAAATAAAAAAGGGAAAAAAAAATTAAAGAATAAAATTTTCGATTTTGGTTTCGAATCATTTTGATTTTGGGTTGTTCTAATTTTTTTTGAATTGGGTTGTTATAATTTTTTTGATTTTTTGAGTTAATAAAAGTAAAAAAAAGATCATGTTCAGTCATAAATTGTGAAAAAAATAATTTAATTTTATGCTAAGTTTTTAACTACAATACCTTTTTCGAACGGAATGAATTTTAAAATATTTTAAAACAAAAGCTTTAAAAACGAATTTTTATTCGTTTAATGAATATAAGAAAACTGAAAAAATTAAAATGTTTTCAAAATGAAAAAAGTGAAATTGCAATTTTGGTGCAAGAGATTAGTTCAACAGGAGAATTTGAGACGGAATAAAGAAGAAAAGATTTTGGGTATAAAAAAATTTGAAAACAAAGTAAAAAAGTAAAAACTATCTAAAAATAAAATCTAAATAAAAATATTTAATAAACTTATTATGTTATATATAGCTTTCGAAAAAGTAGAAAATAGAAACAATTACTAAAAAAAAAAAATTTACAAAGTTCTCATATAGAAAAAATATAATAAAAAAAGGAATCTTGTTAATTTCATTATTTAAAAAGAACAAAATCAGATAAGCTTAAAAAAAGTTTGTTGAGAAAAAAAGGAAAAATTTCAATTTAATTTATAAAAATTAAAATTCATTTAAAAAATAAATATAAAAAAAAAAAATCTTGAAATAAAAAAAACAAAAAATAATATATTAAATGAATAATTTTCAAAAAAATGAAAAATTTTAACAATGAATATATGCCAAGACAAGCAAGAAATATATTTTTTACCAATCGAAGAAAAGCCAAATAAGAATTACAAGAAAAAATGTTAAGAAAAATTTGAAAGTAAAAAAAAAAACAAGTAAAAAAATAGAATGATTTCTTAGTTTAATAAATCAAAATGAAAAAAAAATACTGAAGAGTAGCAAAATAAAGTGATCAAAGATATTAAATAAGTATAGAAGAAAAAGGAAAAAGAGTATAGAGATAAGTAAAGTATTTAGAAGTATTTATAAAAACCAAAGAAGTAAAGTAAGAAAAGAAGATAGAATTTCAGTTTTTAAGAGTATGCTTTGTGAAGTACAAAGTATTTTGAAAAGTGAAGAAGTAAAGTAAGAAAAGAAGATAGAAATTCAGTTTTTAAGAGTATGCTTTGTGAAGTAATAAGTATTTAGAAAAGTGAAGAAGTAAAGTAAGAAAAGAAGATAGAAATTCAGTTTTTAATAAGTATGCTTTGTGAAGTACAAAGTATTTAGAAAAGTGAAGAAGTAAAGTAAGAAAAGAAGATAGAAATTCAGTTTTTAAGAGTATGCTTTGAGAAGTAATAAGTATTTTGAAAAGAGAAGAAGTAAAGTAAGAAAAGAAGATAGAAATTCAGTTTTTAAGAATATATTTTGTAAAATAATAAGTAATAGTAGAAGAGTGAAGAAGTAAAGTAAGAAAAGAAGATAGAAATTCAGTTTTTAAGTAGTATGCTTTGAGAAGTACAAAGTATTTAGAAAAGTGAAGAAGTAAAGTAAGAAAAGAAGATAGAAATTCAGTTTTTAAGAGTATGCTTTGTGAAGTACAAAGTATTTAGAAAAGTGAAGAAGTAAAGTAAGAAAAGAAGATAGAAATTCAGTTTTTAAGAAGTATGTTTTGAGAAGTACAAAGTATTTAGAAAAGTGAAGAAGTAAAGTAAGAAAAGAAGATAGAAATTCAGTTTTTAAGAGTATGCTTTGTAGAAGTACAAAGTATTTAGAAAAGTGAAGAAGTAAAGTAAGAAAAGAAGATAGAATTTCAGTTTTTAAGAGTATGCTTTGAGAAGTACAAAGTATTTAGAAAAGTGAAGAAGTAAAGTAAGAAAAGAAGATAGAATTTCAGTTTTTAAGTAGTATGCTTTGAGAAGTACAAAGTATTTTGAAAAGTGAAGAAGTAAAGTAAGAAAAGAAGATAGAAATTCAGTTTTTAAGAGTATGCTTTGTGAAGTACAAAGTATTTTGAAAAGTGAAGAAGTAAAGTAAGAAAAGAAGATAGAAATTCAGTTTTTAAGAGTATGCTTTGAGAAGTAATAAGTATTTAGAAAAGTGAAGAAGTAAAGTAAGAAAAGAAGATAGAAATTCAGTTTTTAAGAGTATGCTTTGTGAAGTACAAAGTATTAAGAAAAGTGAAGAAGTAAAGTAAGAAAAGAAGATAGAATTTCAGTTTTTAAGTAGTATGCTTTGAGAAGTACAAAGTATTTAGAAAAGTGAAGAAGTAAAGTAAGAAAAGAAGATAGAAATTCAGTTTTTAAGAGAATGTTTTGAGAAGTAATAAGTATTTTGAAAAGTGAAGAAGTAAAGTAAGAAAAGAAGATAGAATTTCAGTTTTTAAGAGAATGTTTTGAGAAGTAATAAGTATTTAGAAAAGTGAAGAAGTAAAGTAAGAAAAGAAGATAGAATTTCAGTTTTTAAGAAGTATGCTTTGTGAAGTACAAAGTATTTAGAAAAGTGAAGAAGTAAAGTAAGAAAAGAAGATAGAATTTCAGTTTTTAAGTAGTATGCTTTGAGAAGTACAAAGTATTTAGAAAAGTGAAGAAGTAAAGTAAGAAAAGAAGATAGAATTTCAGTTTTTAAGAGAATGTTTTGAGAAGTAATAAGTATTTTGAAAAGTGAAGAAGTAAAGTAAGAAAAGAAGATAGAAATTCAGTTTTTAAGAAGTATGCTTTGAGAAGTACTAAGTATTTAGAAAAGTGAAGAAGTAAAGTAAGAAAAGAAGATAGAAATTCAGTTTTTAAGAGTATGTTTTGTAAAGTAATAAGTATTTAGAAAAGTGAAGAAGTAAAGTAAGAAAAGAAGATAGAATTTCAGTTTTTAAGAGTATGCTTTGAGAAGTACAAAGTATTTAGAAAAGTGAAGAAGTAAAGTAAGAAAAGAAGATAGAAATTCAGTTTTTAAGAGTATGCTTTGAGAAGTACAAAGTATTTAGAAAAGTGAAGAAGTAAAGTAAGAAAAGAAGATAGAAATTCAGTTTTTAAGAGAATGTTTTGAGAAGTAATAAGTATTTAGAAAAGTGAAGAAGTAAAGTAAGAAAAGAAGATAGAATTTCAGTTTTTAAGAGTATGCTTTGAGAAGTACAAAGTATTTAGAAAAGTGAAGAAGTAAAGTAAGAAAAGAAGATAGAATTTCAGTTTTTAAGTAGTATGCTTTGAGAAGTACAAAGTATTTAGAAAAGTGAAGAAGTAAAGTAAGAAAAGAAGATAGAATTTCAGTTTTTAAGAGTATGCTTTGAGAAGTACAAAGTATTTAGAAAAGTGAAGAAGTAAAGTAAGAAAAGAAGATAGAAATTCAGTTTTTAAGAGTATGCTTTGTGAAGTACAAATTATTTTGAAAAGTGAAGAAGTAAAGTAAGAAAAGAAGATAGAAATTCAGTTTTTAAGAGTATGCTTTGAGAAGTACAAAGTATTTAGAAAAGTGAAGAAGTAAAGTAAGAAAAGAAGATAGAAATTCAGTTTTTAAGAGTATACTTTGAGAAGTACTAAGTATTTAGAAAAGTGAAGAAGTAAAGTAAGAAAAGAAGATAGAAATTCAGTTTTTAAGAGTATGTTTTGAGAAGTAATAAGTATTTTGAAAAGTGAAGAAGTAAAGTAAGAAAAGAAGATAGAAATTCAGTTTTTAAGAGTATGCTTTGAGAAGTAATAAGTATTTAGAAAAGTGAAGAAGTAAAGTAAGAAAAGAAGATAGAATTTCAGTTTTTAAGAGTATGCTTTGAGAAGTACAAAGTATTTAGAAAAGTGAAGAAGTAAAGTAAAGAAAGAAGATAGAATTTCAGTTTTTAAGAGAATGTTTTGAGAAGTACAAAGTATTTAGAAAAGTGAAGAAGTAAAGTAAGAAAAGAAGATAGAAATTCAGTTTTTAAGAGTATGCTTTGTGAAGTACTAAGTATTTAGAAAAGTGAAGAAGTAAAGTAAGAAAAGAAGATAGAAATTCAGTTTTTAAGAGTATGCTTTGAGAAGTACTAAGTATTTTAAAAAGTGAAGAAGTAAAGTAAGAAAAGAAGATAGAATTTCAGTTTTTAAGAGAATGTTTTGAGAAGTACAAAGTATTTAGAAAAGTGAAGAAGTAAAGTAAGAAAAGAAGATAGAAATTCAGTTTTTAAGTAGTATGCTTTGTGAAGTACAAAGTATTTTGAAAAGTGAAGAAGTAAAGTAAGAAAAGAAGATAGAAATTCAGTTTTTAAGAATATGTTTTGTGAAGTAATAAGTATTTAGAAAAGTGAAGAAGTAAAGTAAGAAAAGAAGATAGAAATTCAGTTTTTAAGAGTATGCTTTGAGAAGTAATAAGTATTTAGAAAAGTGAAGAAGTAAAGTAAGAAAAGAAGATAGAAATTCAGTTTTTAAGAGTATGCTTTGTGAAGTACTAAGTATTTAGAAAAGTGAAGAAGTAAAGTAAGAAAAGAAGATAGAATTTCAGTTTTTAAGAGTATGCTTTGTGAAGTACAAAGTATTAAGAAAAGTGAAGAAGTAAAGTAAGAAAAGAAGATAGAATTTCAGTTTTTAAGAGTATGCTTTGAGAAGTACAAAGTATTTAGAAAAGTAAAAAGTAAAGTAAGAAAAGAAGATAGAAATTCAGTTTTTAAGAGTATGCTTTGAGAAGTACAAAGTATTTAGAAAAGTGAAGAAGTAAAGTAAGAAAAGAAGATAGAAATTCAGTTTTTAAGAGTATGTTTTGAGAAGTAATAAGTATTTAGAAAAGTGAAGAAGTAAAGTAAGAAAAGAAGATAGAAATTCAGTTTTTAAGAGTATGCTTTGTGAAGTACTAAGTATTTAGAAAAGTGAAGAAGTAAAGTAAGAAAAGAAGATAGAAATTCAGTTTTTAAGAGTATGCTTTGAGAAGTACTAAGTATTTAGAAAAGTGAAGAAGTAAAGTAAGAAAAGAAGATAGAAATTCAGTTTTTAAGAGAATGTTTTGAGAAGTAATAAGTATTTAGAAAAGTGAAGAAGTAAAGTAAGAAAAGAAGATAGAAATTCAGTTTTTAAGAGTATGCTTTGTGAAGTACTAAGTATTTAGAAAAGTGAAGAAGTAAAGTAAGAAAAGAAGATAGAATTTCAGTTTTTAAGAGTATGCTTTGAGAAGTACAAAGTATTTAGAAAAGTGAAGAAGTAAAGTAAGAAAAGAAGATAGAATTTCAGTTTTTAAGAGTATGCTTTGAGAAGTACAAAGTATTTAGAAAAGTGAAGAAGTAAAGTAAGAAAAGAAGATAGAAATTCAGTTTTTAAGAGAATGTTTTGAGAAGTAATAAGTATTTAGAAAAGTGAAGAAGTAAAGTAAGAAAAGAAGATAGAAATTCAGTTTTTAAGAGTATGCTTTGTGAAGTACTAAGTATTTAGAAAAGTGAAGAAGTAAAGTAAGAAAAGAAGATAGAAATTCAGTTTTTAAGAGTATGCTTCGAGAAGTACAAAGTATTTAGAAAAGTTAAGAAGTAAAGTAAGTAAAGAAGATAGAAATTCAGTTTTTAAGAAGTATGTTTTGTGAAGTAATAAGTATTTAGAAAAGTGAAGAAGTAAAGTAAGAAAAGAAGGAAGAATTTCAGTTTTTAAGAGTATGTTTTGAGAAGTACAAAGTATTTAGAAAAGTGAAGAAGTAAAGTAAGAAAAGAAGATAGAATTTCAGTTTTTAAGTACTATGCTTTGTGAAGTACTAAGTATTTAGAAAAGTGAAGAAGTAAAGTAAGAAAAGAAGATAGAAATTCAGTTTTTAAGAGTATGCTTTGAGAAGTACTAAGTATTTTAAAAAGTGAAGAAGTAAAGTAAGAAAAGAAGATAGAATTTCAGTTTTTAAGTACTATGCTTTGAGAAGTACTAAGTATTTAGAAAAGTGAAGAAGTAAAGTAAGAAAAGAAGATAGAAATTCAGTTTTTAATAAGTATGCTTTGTGAAGTACAAAGTATTTAGAAAAGTGAAGAAGTAAAGTAAGAAAAGAAGATAGAAATTCAGTTTTTAAGAATATGTTTTGTGAAGTAATAAGTATTTAGAAAAGTGAAGAAGTAAAGTAAGAAAAGAAGATAGAAATTCAGTTTTTAAGAGTATGCTTTGAGAAGTACAAAGTATTTAGAAAAGTGAAGAAGTAAAGTAAGAAAAGAAGATAGAAATTCAGTTTTTAAGAGTATGCTTTGTGAAGTACTAAGTATTTAGAAAAGTGAAGAAGTAAAGTAAAGAAAGAAGATAGAATTTCAGTTTTTAAGAGAATGTTTTGAGAAGTACAAAGTATTTAGAAAAGTGAAGAAGTAAAGTAAAGAAAGAAGATAGAATTTCAGTTTTTAAGAGAATGTTTTGAGAAGTACAAAGTATTTAGAAAAGTGAAGAAGTAAAGTAAGAAAAGAAGATAGAATTTCAGTTTTTAAGAGTATGCTTTGTGAAGTACAAAGTATTTAGAAAAGTGAAGAAGTAAAGTAAGAAAAGAAGATAGAATTTCAGTTTTTAAGTAGTATGCTCTGAGAAGTAATAAGTATTTTGAAAAGTGAAGAAGTAAAGTAAGAAAAGAAGATAGAAATTCAGTTTTTAAGAGTATGCTTTGAGAAGTACAAAGTATTTAGAAAAGTGAAGAAGTAAAGTAAGAAAAGAAGATAGAATTTCAGTTTTTAAGAGTATGCTTTGTGAAGTACAAAGTATTTTGAAAAGTGAAGAAGTAAAGTAAGAAAAGAAGATAGAAATTCAGTTTTTAAGAGTATGCTTTGAGAAGTAATAAGTATTTAGAAAAGTGAAGAAGTAAAGTAAGAAAAGAAGATAGAAATTCAGTTTTTAAGAGTATGCTTTGTGAAGTACAAAGTATTTAGAAAAGTGAAGAAGTAAAGTAAGAAAAGAAGATAGAAATTCAGTTTTTAAGAGTATGCTTTGTGAAGTACTAAGTATTTTGAAAAGTGAAGAAGTAAAGTAAGAAAAGAAGATAGAAATTCAGTTTTTAAGAGTATGCTTTGAGAAGTAATAAGTATTTAGAAAAGTGAAGAAGTAAAGTAAGAAAAGAAGATAGAATTTCAGTTTTTAAGAAGTATGTTTTGAGAAGTACAAAGTATTTAGAAAAGTGAAGAAGTAAAGTAAGAAAAGAAGATAGAAATTCAGTTTTTAAGAGTATGCTTTGAGAAGTACAAAGTATTTAGAAAAGTGAAGAAGTAAAGTAAGAAAAGAAGATAGAAATTCAGTTTTTAAGAGTATGCTTTGTGAAGTACAAAGTATTAAGAAAAGTGAAGAAGTAAAGTAAGAAAAGAAGATAGAAATTCAGTTTTTAAGTAGTATGCTTTGTGAAGTAC
>CAMPDV010002510.1:0-63770 GCA_946699065.1 Loxodes magnus | reverse complement strand
AATTGAAAGTATCAAATAGTAGAAGTTAAATAAGATTCTAAGAAAAGCGAATAAGAAAAGTAATAAATCGAGGTTTAAGATCAGTTTAGTATTTGAAAGTATCAAATACTAGGTAACATAAGATTTCTAAGAAAAGTGAATAAGAAAATTAAGAAAAAGAGTTTGAAGTTTAGTAATTTAAAGTATCAAATAGTAGAAGTTAAATAAGATTTCTAAGAAAAGTGAATAAGAAAAATAATAAAAAGTGTGAAGATCAAGAATTAAAAAATAGTAGAAGTTAAATAAGAGTTCTAAGAAAAGTGAATAAGAAAATAAGAAAATGAGGGTGAAGATTAGTAATTGAAAGTAGTAGAAGTTAAATAAGATTTCTAAGAAAAGTGAATAAGAGAAGTAAGAAAATGAGGGTGAAGATCAGTAATTGAAAGTATCAAATAGTAGAAGTTAAATAAATTTCTAAGAAAAGTGAATAAGAAAAATAAGAAAAAGAGTGTGAAGATCAAGAATTAAAAAATACTAGAAGTTAAATAAGAGTTCTAAGAAAAGTGAATAAGAAAAGTAAGAAAAATAGTGTCAAGATCAGTTTAGTAATTGAAAGTATCAAATAGTAGAAGTTAAATAAGATTTCTAAGAAGAGTGAATAAGAAAAGTAAGAAAATGAGGGTGAAGATCAGTTTAGTATTGAAAGTATCAAATACTAGAAGTTAAATAAATTTCTAAGAAAAGTGAATAAGAAAAGTAAGAAAAAGAGTGTGAAGATCAAGAATTAAAAAATACTAGAAGTTAAATAAGAGTTCTAAGAAAAGTGAATAAGAAAAATAATAAAAAGAGTGTGAAGATCAAGAATTAAAAAATACTAGAAGTTAAATAAGAGTTCTAAGAAAAGTGAATAAGAAAAGTAAGAAAATAAGGGTGAAGATCAGTATCTGAAAGTATCAAATAGTAGAAGTTAAATAAGATATCTAAGAAAAGTGAATAAGAAAAGTAATAAATCGAGGTTTAAGATCAGTTTAGTATTTGAAAGTATCAAATACTAGGTAACATAAGATTTCTAAGAAAAGTGAATAAGAAAATTAAGAAAAAGAGTTTGAAGTTTAGTAATTGAAAGTATCAAATAGTAGAAGTTAAATAAGATTTCTAAGAAAAGTGAATAAGAAAAATAATAAAAAGAGTGTGAAGATCAAGAATTAAAAAATAGTAGAAGTTAAATAAGAGTTCTAAGAAAAGTGAATAAGAAAAGTAAGAAAATGAGGGTGAAGATCAGTAATTGAAAGTATCAAATAGTAGAAGTTAAATAAGATTTCTAAGAAAAGTGAATAAGAGAAGTAAAGAAAATGAGGGTGAAGATCAGTAATTGAAAGTATCACATAGTAGAAGTTAAATAAATTTCTAAGAAAAGTGAATAAGAAAATTAAGAAAAAGAGTTCGAAGTTTAGTAATTTAAAGTATCAAATAGTAGAAGTTAAATAAGATTTCTAAGAAAAGTGAATAAGAAAAATAATAAAAAGAGTGTGAAGATCAAGAATTAAAAAATACTAGAAGTTAAATAAGAGTTCTAAGAAAAGTGAATAAGAAAAATAATAAAAAGAGTGTGAAGATCAAGAATTAAAAAAATACTAGAAGTTAAATAAGATTTCTAAGAAAAGTGAATAAGAAAAATAATAAAAAGAGTGTGAAGATCAAGAATTAAAAAATAGTAGAAGTTAAATAAGAGTTCTAAGAAAAGTGAATAAGAAAATTAAGAAAAAGAGTTTGAAGTTTAGTAATTGAAAGTATCAAATAGTAGAAGTTAAATAAGATTTCTAAGAAAAGTGAATAAGAAAAATAATAAAAAGAGTGTGAAGATCAAGAATTAAAAAATACTAGAAGTTAAATAAGAGTTCTAAGAAAAGTGAATAAGAAAAGTAAGAAAAATAGTGTCAAGATCAGTTTAGTAATTGAAAGTATCAAATACTAGGTAACATAAGATTTCTAAGAAAAGTGAATAAGAAAATTAAGAAAAAGAGTTTGAAGTTTAGTAATTTAAAGTATCAAATAGTAGAAGTTAAATAAGATTTCTAAGAAAAGTGAATAAGAAAAATAATAAAAATAGTGTGAAGATCAAGAATTAAAAAATAGTAGAAGTTAAATAAGAGTTCTAAGAAAAGTGAATGAGAAAATTAAGAAAAAAAGTGTGGAGATCAGTAATTGAAAGTATCAAATAGTAGAAGTTAATTAAGATATCTAAGAAAAGTGAATAAGAAAAGTAATAAATCGAGGTTTAAGATCAGTTTAGTATTTGAAAGTATCAAATACTAGGTAACATAAGATTTCTAAGAAAAGTGAATAAGAAAATTAAGAAAAAGAGTTTGAAGTTTAGTAATTTAAAGTATCAAATACTAGAAGTTAAATAAGAGTTCTAAGAAAAGTGAATAAGAAAAATAATAAAAATAGTGTGAAGATCAAGAATTAAAAAATAGTAGAAGTTAAATAAGAGTTCTAAGAAAAGTGAATAAGAAAAATAATAAAAATAGTGTGAAGATCAAGATTAAAAAATACTAGAAGTTAAATAAGAGTTCTAAGAAAAGTGAATAAGAAAAGTAAGAAAAATAGTGTCAAGATCAGTTTAGTAATTGAAAGTATCAAATAGTAGAAGTTAAATAAGATTTCTAAGAAGAGTGAATAAGAAAAGTAATAAAATGAGGGTGAAGATCAGTTTAGTATTTGAAAGTATCAAATACTAGGTAACATAAGATTTCTAAGAAAAGTGAATAAGAAAATTAAGAAAAAGAGTGTGAAGATCAGTAATTGAAAGTATCAAATAGTAGAAGTTAAATAAGATTTCTAAGAAAAGTGAATAAGAAAAATAATAAAAATAGTGTGAAGATCAAGATTAAAAAATACTAGAAGTTAAATAAGAGTTCTAAGAAAAGTGAATAAGAAAAGTAAGAAAAATAGTGTCAAGATCAGTTTAGTAATTGAAAGTATCAAATAGTAGAAGTTAAATAAGATTTCTAAGAAAAGCGAATAAGAAAAGTAATAAATCGAGGTTTAAGATCAGTTTAGTATTTGAAAGTATCAAATACTAGGTAACATAAGATTTCTAATAAAAGTGAATAAGAAAATTAAGAAAAAGAGTTTGAAGTTTAGTAATTGAAAGTATCAAATAGTAGAAGTTAAATAAGATTTCTAAGAAAAGTGAATAAGAAAAATAATAAAAAGAGTGTGAAGATCAAGAATTAAAAAATAGTAGAAGTTAAATAAGAGTTCTAAGAAAAGTGAATAAGAAAAGTAAGAAAATGAGGGTGAAGATTAGTAATTGAAAGTATCAAATAGTAGAAGTTAAATAAGATTTCTAAGAAAAGTGAATAAGAGAAGTAAGAAAATGAGGGTGAAGATCAGTAATTGAAAGTATCAAATAGTAGAAGTTAAATAAATTTCTAAGAAAAGTGAATAAGAAAAGTAAGAAAAATAGTGTGAAGATCAAGAATTAAAAAATACTAGAAGTTAAATAAGAGTTCTAAGAAAAGTGAATAAGAAAGGTAAGAAAAAGAGTGTCAAGATCAGTTTAGTAATTGAAAGTATCAAATAGTAGAAGTTAATTAAGATTTCTAAGAAGAGTGAATAAGAAAAGTAAGAAAAATAGTGTCAAGATCAGTTTAGTAATTGAAAGTATCAAATACTAGAAGTTAAATAAATTTCTAAGAAAAGTGAATAAGAAAAGTAATAAAATGAGGGTGAAGATCAAGAATTAAAAAATACTAGAAGTTAAATAAGAGTTCTAAGAAAAGTGAATAAGAAAAATAATAAAAAGAGTGTGAAGATCAAGAATTAAAAAATACTAGAAGTTAAATAAGAGTTCTAAGAAAAGTGAATAAGAAAAGTAAGAAAATAAGGGTGAAGATCAGTATCTGAAAGTATCAAATAGTAGAAGTTAAATAAGATATCTAAGAAAAGTGAATAAGAAAAGTAATAAATCGAGGTTTAAGATCAGTTTAGTATTTGAAAGTATCAAATACTAGGTAACATAAGATTTCTAAGAAAAGTGAATAAGAAAATTAAGAAAAAGAGTTTGAAGTTTAGTAATTGAAAGTATCAAATAGTAGAAGTTAAATAAGATATCTAAGAAAAGTGAATAAGAAAAATAATAAAAAGAGTGTGAAGATCAAGAATTAAAAAATAGTAGAAGTTAAATAAGAGTTCTAAGAAAAGTGAATAAGAAAAATAATAAAAAGAGTGTGAAGATCAAGAATTAAAAAATAGTAGAAGTTAAATAAGAGTTCTAAGAAAAGTGAATAAGAAAAGTAAGAAAAAGAGTGTCAAGATCAGTTTAGTAATTGAAAGTATAATAGTAGAAGTTAAATAAGATTTCTAAGAAAAGTGAATAAGAAAAGTAATAAATCGAGGTTTAAGATCAGTTTAGTATTTGAAAGTATCAAATAGTAGAAGTTAAATAAGATTTCTAAGAAAAGTGAATAAGAAAAATAATAAAAATAGTGTGAAGATCAGTTTAGTAATTGAAAGTATCAAATAGTAGAAGTTAGATAAGATTTCTAAAAAAAGTGAATAAGAAAAGTAATAAAATGAGGTTTAAGATCAGTTTAGTATTTGAAAGTATCAAATACTAGGTAACATAAGATTTCTAAGAAAAGTGAATAAGAAAATTAAGAAAAAGAGTGTGAAGATCAGTAATTGAAAGTATCAAATAGTAGAAGTTAAATAAGATTTCTAAGAAAAGTGAATAAGAAAAATAATAAAAATAGTGTGAAGATCAAGATTAAAAAATACTAGAAGTTAAATAAGAGTTCTAAGAAAAGTGAATGAGAAAATTAAGAAAAAAAGTGTGGAGATCAGTAATTGAAAGTATCAAATAGTAGAAGTTAATTAAGATATCTAAGAAAAGTGAATAAGAAAAGTAATAAATCGAGGTTTAAGATCAGTTTAGTATTTGAAAGTATCAAATACTAGGTAACATAAGATTTCTAAGAAAAGTGAATAAGAAAATTAAGAAAAAGAGTTTGAAGTTTAGTAATTGAAAGTATCAAATAGTAGAAGTTAAATAAGATTTCTAAGAAAAGTGAATAAGAAAAATAATAAAAATAGTGTGAAGATCAAGAATTAAAAAATAGTAGAAGTTAAATAAGAGTTCTAAGAAAAGTGAATAAGAAAAATAATAAAAATAGTGTGAAGATCAAGATTAAAAAATACTAGAAGTTAAATAAGAGTTCTAAGAAAAGTGAATAAGAAAAGTAAGAAAAATAGTGTCAAGATCAGTTTAGTAATTGAAAGTATAATAGTAGAAGTTAAATAAGATTTCTAAGAAGAGTGAATAAGAAAAGTAATAAAATGAGGGTGAAGATCAGTTTAGTATTTGAAAGTATCAAATACTAGGTAACATAAGATTTCTAAGAAAAGTGAATAAGAAAATTAAGAAAAAGAGTGTGAAGATCAGTAATTGAAAGTATCAAATAGTAGAAGTTAATTAAGATTTCTAAGAAAAGTGAATAAGAAAAATAATAAAAATAGTGTGAAGATCAAGATTAAAAAATACTAGAAGTTAAATAAGAGTTCTAAGAAAAGTGAATAAGAAAAGTAAGAAAAATAGTGTCAAGATCAGTTTAGTAATTGAAAGTATCAAATAGTAGAAGTTAAATATGATTTCTAAGAAAAGTGAATAAGAAAAGTAATAAATCGAGGTTTAAGATCAGTTTAGTATTTGAAAGTATCAAATACTAGGTAACATAAGATTTCTAAGAAAAGTGAATAAGAAAATTAAGAAAAAGAGTGTGAAGATCAGTAATTGAAAGTATCAAATAGTAGAAGTTAAATAAGATTTCTAAGAAAAGTGAATAAGAAAAATAATAAAAAGAGTGTGAAGATCAAGAATTAAAAAATAGTAGAAGTTAAATAAGAGTTCTAAGAAAAGTGAATAAGAAAAGTAAGAAAATGAGGGTGAAGATTAGTAATTGAAAGTATCAAATAGTAGAAGTTAAATAAGATTTCTAAGAAAAGTGAATAAGAGAAGTAAGAAAATGAGGGTGAAGATCAGTAATTGAAAGTATCAAATAGTAGAAGTTAAATAAATTTCTAAGAAAAGTGAATAAGAAAAGTAAGAAAAAGAGTGTGAAGATCAAGAATTAAAAAATAGTAGAAGTTAAATAAGAGTTCTAAGAAAAGTGAATAAGAAAGGTAAGAAAAAGAGTGTCAAGATCAGTTTAGTAATTGAAAGTATCAAATAGTAGAAGTTAATTAAGATTTCTAAGAAGAGTGAATAAGAAAAGTAAGAAAAATAGTGTCAAGATCAGTTTAGTAATTGAAAGTATCAAATACTAGAAGTTAAATAAGAGTTCTAAGAAAAGTGAATAAGAAAAGTAATAAAAAGAGTGTGAAGATCAAGAATTAAAAAATACTAGAAGTTAAATAAGAGTTCTAAGAAAAGTGAATAAGAAAAATAATAAAAAGAGTGTGAAGATCAAGAATTAAAAAATACTAGAAGTTAAATAAGAGTTCTAAGAAAAGTGAATAAGAAAAGTAAGAAAATAAGGGTGAAGATCAGTATCTGAAAGTATCAAATAGTAGAAGTTAAATAAGATATCTAAGAAAAGTGAATAAGAAAAGTAATAAATCGAGGTTTAAGATCAGTTTAGTATTTGAAAGTATCAAATACTAGGTAACATAAGATTTCTAAGAAAAGTGAATAAGAAAATTAAGAAAAAGAGTTTGAAGTTTAATAATTGAAAGTATCAAATAGTAGAAGTTAAATAAGATTTCTAAGAAAAGTGAATAAGAAAAATAATAAAAAGAGTGTGAAGATCAAGAATTAAAAAATACTAGAAGTTAAATAAGAGTTCTAAGAAAAGTGAATAAGAAAAATAATAAAAAGAGTGTGAAGATCAAGAATTAAAAAATACTAGAAGTTAAATAAGATTTCTAAGAAAAGTGAATAAGAAAAATAATAAAAAGAGTGTGAAGATCAAGAATTAAAAAATAGTAGAAGTTAAATAAGAGTTCTAAGAAAAGTGAATAAGAAAATTAAGAAAAAGAGTTTGAAGTTTAGTAATTGAAAGTATCAAATAGTAGAAGTTAAATAAGAGTTCTAAGAAAAGTGAATAAGAAAAATAATAAAAAGAGTGTGAAGATCAAGAATTAAAAAATAGTAGAAGTTAAATAAGAGTTCTAAGAAAAGTGAATAAGAGAAGTAAGAAAATGAGGGTGAAGATCAGTAATTGAAAGTATCAAATAGTAGAAGTTAAATAAATTTCTAAGAAAAGTGAATAAGAAAATTAAGAAAAAGAGTTCGAAGTTTAGTAATTTAAAGTATCAAATAGTAGAAGTTAAATAAGATTTCTAAGAAAAGTGAATAAGAAAAATAATAAAAAGAGTGTGAAGATCAAGAATTAAAAAATACTAGAAGTTAAATAAGAGTTCTAAGAAAAGTGAATAAGAAAAATAATAAAAAGAGTGTGAAGATCAAGAATTAAAAAATACTAGAAGTTAAATAAGAGTTCTAAGAAAAGTGAATAAGAAAAGTAAGAAAAAGAGTGTGAAGATCAGTAATTGAAAGTATCAAATAGTAGAAGTTAAATAAGATTTCTAAGAAAAGTGAATAAGAAAAATAATAAAAAGAGTGTGAAGATCAAGAATTAAAAAATACTAGAAGTTAAATAAGAGTTCTAAGAAAAGTGAATAAGAAAAGTAAGAAAAATAGTGTCAAGATCAGTTTAGTAATTGAAAGTATCAAATAGTAGAAGTTAAATAAATTTCTAAGAAAAGTGAATAAGAAAATTAAGAAAAAGAGTTTGAAGTTTAGTAATTGAAAGTATCAAATAGTAGAAGTTAAATAAGATTTCTAAGAAAAGTGAATAAGAAAAATAATAAAAAGAGTGTGAAGATCAAGAATTAAAAAATAGTAGAAGTTAATTAAGAGTTCTAAGAAAAGTGAATGAGAAAATTAAGAAAAAAAGTGTGGAGATCAGTAATTGAAAGTATCAAATAGTAGAAGTTAATTAAGATATCTAAGAAAAGTGAATAAGAAAAGTAATAAATCGAGGTTTAAGATCAGTTTAGTATTTGAAAGTATCAAATACTAGGTAACATAAGATTTCTAAGAAAAGTGAATAAGAAAATTAAGAAAAAGAGTTTGAAGTTTAGTAATTGAAAGTATCAAATAGTAGAAGTTAAATAAGATTTCTAAGAAAAGTGAATAAGAAAAATAATAAAAAGAGTGTGAAGATCAAGAATTAAAAAATAGTAGAAGTTAAATAAGAGTTCTAAGAAAAGTGAATAAGAAAAATAATAAAAATAGTGTGAAGATCAAGATTAAAAAATACTAGAAGTTAAATAAGAGTTCTAAGAAAAGTGAATAAGAAAAGTAAGAAAAATAGTGTCAAGATCAGTTTAGTAATTGAAAGTATCAAATAGTAGAAGTTAAATAAGATTTCTAAGAAAAGTGAATAAGAAAAGTAATAAAAAGAGTGTGAAGATCAGTTTAGTATTTGAAAGTATCAAATACTAGGTAACATAAGATTTCTAAGAAAAGTGAATAAGAAAAATAATAAAAATAGTGTGAAGATCAAGATTAAAAAATACTAGAAGTTAAATAAGAGTTCTAAGAAAAGTGAATAAGAAAAGTAAGAAAAATAGTGTCAAGATCAGTTTAGTAATTGAAAGTATCAAATAGTAGAAGTTAAATAAGATTTCTAAGAAAAGTGAATAAGAAAAGTAATAAATCGAGGTTTAAGATCAGTTTAGTATTTGAAAGTATCAAATACTAGGTAACATAAGATTTCTAAGAAAAGTGAATAAGAAAATTAAGAAAAAGTGTGTGAAGATCAGTAATTGAAAGTATCAAATAGTAGAAGTTAAATAAGATTTCTAAGAAAAGTGAATAAGAAAAATAATAAAAATAGTGTGAAGATCAAGATTAAAAAATACTAGAAGTTAAATAAGAGTTCTAAGAAAAGTGAATGAGAAAATTAAGAAAAAAAGTGTGGAGATCAGTAATTGAAAGTATCAAATAGTAGAAGTTAATTAAGATATCTAAGAAAAGTGAATAAGAAAAGTAATAAATCGAGGTTTAAGATCAGTTTAGTATTTGAAAGTATCAAATACTAGGTAACATAAGATTTCTAAGAAAAGTGAATAAGAAAATTAAGAAAAAGAGTTTGAAGTTTAGTAATTGAAAGTATCAAATAGTAGAAGTTAAATAAGATTTCTAAGAAAAGTGAATAAGAAAAATAATAAAAATAGTGTGAAGATCAAGAATTAAAAAATAGTAGAAGTTAAATAAGAGTTCTAAGAAAAGTGAATAAGAAAAATAATAAAAATAGTGTGAAGATCAAGATTAAAAAATACTAGAAGTTAAATAAGAGTTCTAAGAAAAGTGAATAAGAAAAGTAAGAAAAATAGTGTCCGATCAGTTTAGTAATTGAAAGTATCAAATAGTAGAAGTTAAATAAGATTTCTAAGAAAAGTGAATAAGAAAAGTAATAAATCGAGGTTTAAGATCAGTTTAGTATTTGAAAGTATCAAATACTAGGTAACATAAGATTTCTAAGAAAAGTGAATAAGAAAATTAAGAAAAAGAGTGTGAAGATCAGTAATTGAAAGTATCAAATAGTAGAAGTTAAATAAGATTTCTAAGAAAAGTGAATAAGAAAAATAATAAAAATAGTGTGAAGATCAAGAATTAAAAAATAGTAGAAGTTAAATAAGAGTTCTAAGAAAAGTGAATAAGAAAAATAATAAAAATAGTGTGAAGATCAAGATTAAAAAATACTAGAAGTTAAATAAGAGTTCTAAGAAAAGTGAATAAGAAAAGTAAGAAAAATAGTGTCAAGATCAGTTTAGTAATTGAAAGTATCAAATAGTAGAAGTTAAATAAGATTTCTAAGAAGAGTGAATAAGAAAAGTAATAAAATGTGGGTGAAGATCAGTTTAGTAATTGAAAGTATCAAATAGTAGAAGTTAAATAAGATTTCTAAGAAAAGTGAATAAGAAAAGTAAGAAAAAGAGTGTGGAGATCAAGAATTAAAAAATACTAGAAGTTAAATAAGAGTTCTAAGAAAAGTGAATAAGAAAAGTAATAAATCGAGGTTTAAGATCAGTTTAGTATTTGAAAGTATCAAATACTAGGTAACATAAGATTTCTAAGAAAAGTGAATAAGAAAAGTAAGAAAAAGAGTGTGAAGATCAGTTTAGTAATTTAAAGTATCAAATAGTAGAAGTTAAATAAGATTTCTAAGAAAAGTGAATAAGAAAAGTAAGAAAAAGAGTGTGAAGATCAAGAATTAAAAAATACTAGAAGTTAAATAAGAGTTCTAAGAAAAGTGAATAAGAAAAGTAAGAAAAAGAGTGTGAAGATCAGTAATTGAAAGTATCAAATAGTAGAAGTTAAATAAGATTTCTAAGAAAAGTGAATAAGAAAAATAATAAAAAGAGTGTGAAGATCAAGAATTAAAAAATACTAGAAGTTAAATAAGAGTTCTAAGAAAAGTGAATAAGAAAAGTAAGAAAATGAGTGTCAAGATCAGTTTAGTAATTGAAAGTATCAAATAGTAGAAGTTAAATAAGATTTCTAAGAAGAGTGAATAAGAAAAGTAAGAAAAATAGTGTCAAGATCAGTTTAGTAATTGAAAGTATCAAATAGTAGAAGTTAAATAAGATTTCTAAGAAGAGTGAATAAGAAAAGTAATAAAATGAGGGTGAAGATCAGTTTAGTAATTGAAAGAATCAAATAGTAGAAGTTAAATAAGATTTCTAAGAAAAGTGAATAAGAAAAGTAAGAAAATGAGGGTGAAGATCAGTAATTGAAAGTATCAAATAGTAGAAGTTAAATAAATTTCTAAGAAGAGTGAATAAGAAAAGTAAGAAAAAGAATGTGAAGATCAGTTTAGTAATTGAAAGTATCAAATAGTAGAAGTTAAATAAGATATCTAAGAAAAGTGAATAAGAAAAGTAATAAATCGAGGTTTAAGATTAGTTTAGTATTTGAAAGTATCAAATACTAGGTAACATAAGATTTCTAAGAAAAATGAATAAGAAAATTAAGAAAAAGAGTTTGAAGTTTAGTAATTGAAAGTATCAAATAGTAGAAGTTAAATAAGAGTTCTAAGAAAAGTGAATAAGAGAAGTAAGAAAAAGAGTGTGAAGATTAGTAATTTAAAGTATCAAATAGTAGAAGTTAAATAAGAGTTCTAAGAAAAGTGAATAAGAAAAGTAAGAAAAAGAATGTGAAGATCAGTTTAGTAATTGAAAGTATCATATAGTAGAAGTTAAATAAGATTTCTAAGAAAAGTGAATAAGAAAAATAATAAAAAGAGTGTGAAGATCAAGAATTAAAAAATAGTAGAAGTTAAATAAGAGTTCTAAGAAAAGTGAATAAGAAAAATAATAAAAAGAGTGTGAAGATCAAGAATTAAAAAATACTAGAAGTTAAATAAGAGTTCTAAGAAAAGTGAATAAGAAAAGTAAGAAAATAAGGGTGAAGATCAGTATCTGAAAGTATCAAATAGTAGAAGTTAAATAAGATATCTAAGAAAAGTGAATAAGAAAAGTAATAAATCGAGGTTTAAGATTAGTTTAGTATTTGAAAGTATCAAATACTAGGTAACATAAGATTTCTAAGAAAAATGAATAAGAAAATTAAGAAAAAGAGTTTGAAGTTTAGTAATTGAAAGTATCAAATAGTAGAAGTTAAATAAGATTTCTAAGAAGAGTGAATAAGAAAAGTAAGAAAAAGAATGTGAAGATCAGTTTAGTAATTGAAAGTATCAAATAGTAGAAGTTAAATAAGATATCTAAGAAAAGTGAATAAGAAAAGTAATAAATCGAGGTTTAAGATTAGTTTAGTATTTGAAAGTATCAAATACTAGGTAACATAAGATTTCTAAGAAAAATGAATAAGAAAATTAAGAAAAAGAGTTTGAAGTTTAGTAATTGAAAGTATCAAATAGTAGAAGTTAAATAAGATTTCTAAGAAAAGTGAATAAGAGAAGTAAGAAAAAGAGTGTGAAGATTAGTAATTTAAAGTATCAAATAGTAGAAGTTAAATAAGATTTCTAAGAAAAGTGAATAAGAAAAGTAAGAAAATGAGGGTGAAGATTAGTAATTGAAAGTATCAAATAGTAGAAGTTAAATAAGATTTCTAAGAAAAGTGAATAAGAGAAGTAAGAAAAAGAGTGTGAAGATCAGTAATTGAAAGTATCAAATAGTAGAAGTTAAATAAGATTTCTAAGAAAAGTGAATAAGAAAAATAATAAAAAGAGTGTGAAGATCAAGAATTAAAAAATACTAGAAGTTAAATAAGAGTTCTAAGAAAAGTGAATAAGAAAAGTAAGAAAAATAGTGTCAAGATCAGTTTAGTAATTGAAAGTATCAAATAGTAGAAGTTAAATAAATTTCTAAGAAAAGTGAATAAGAAAATTAAGAAAAAGAGTGTGAAGATCAGTAATTGAAAGTATCAAATAGTAGAAGTTAAATAAGATTTCTAAGAAAAGTGAATAAGAAAAATAATAAAAAGAGTGTGAAGATCAAGAATTAAAAAATAGTAGAAGTTAAATAAGAGTTCTAAGAAAAGTGAATAAGAAAAGTAAGAAAATGAGGGTGAAGATCAGTAATTGAAAGTATCAAATAGTAGAAGTTAAATAAGATTTCTAAGAAAAGTGAATAAGAGAAGTAAGAAAATGAGGGTGAAGATCAGTAATTGAAAGTATCAAATAGTAGAAGTTAAATAAATTTCTAAGAAAAGTGAATAAGAAAATTAAGAAAAAGAGTGTGAAGATCAGTAATTGAAAGTATCAAATAGTAGAAGTTAAATAAGATTTCTAAGAAAAGTGAATAAGAAAAATAATAAAAAGAGTGTGAAGATCAAGAATTAAAAAATAGTAGAAGTTAAATAAGAGTTCTAAGAAAAGTGAATAAGAAAAGTAAGAAAATGAGGGTGAAGATTAGTAATTGAAAGTATCAAATAGTAGAAGTTAAATAAGATTTCTAAGAAAAGTGAATAAGAGAAGTAAGAAAAAGAGTGTGAAGATCAGTAATTGAAAGTATCAAATAGTAGAAGTTAAATAAGATTTCTAAGAAAAGTGAATAAGAAAAATAATAAAAAGAGTGTGAAGATCAAGAATTAAAAAATACTAGAAGTTAAATAAGAGTTCTAAGAAAAGTGAATAAGAAAAGTAAGAAAAATAGTGTCAAGATCAGTTTAGTAATTGAAAGTATCAAATAGTAGAAGTTAAATAAATTTCTAAGAAAAGTGAATAAGAAAATTAAGAAAAAGAGTTTGAAGTTTAGTAATTGAAAGTATCAAATAGTAGAAGTTAAATAAGATTTCTAAGAAAAGTGAATAAGAAAAATAATAAAAAGAGTGTGAAGATCAAGAATTAAAAAATACTAGAAGTTAAATAAGAGTTCTAAGAAAAGTGAATAAGAAAAGTAAGAAAATGAGGGTGAAGATCAGTAATTGAAAGTATCAAATAGTAGAAGTTAAATAAGATTTCTAAGAAGAGTGAATAAGAAAAGTAATAAAATGAGGGTGAAGATCAGTTTAGTAATTGAAAGTATCAAATAGTAGAAGTTAAATAAGATTTCTAAGAAAAGTGAATAAGAAAAGTAAGAAAAAGAGTGTGGAGATCATTAATTAAAGCATCAAATAGTAGAAGTTAAATAAGATTTCTAAGAAAAGTGAATAAGAAAAATAATAAAAAGAGTTCGAAGTTTAGTAATTTAAAGTATCAAATAGTAGAAGTTAAATAAGAGTTCTAAGAAAAGTGAATAAGAAAAGTAAGAAAAAGAGTGTGAAGATCAGTTTAGTAATTGAAAGTATGATAGTAGAAGTTTAATAAGATTTCTAAGAAAAGTGAATAAGAGAAGTAAGAAAAAGAGTGTGAAGATTAGTAATTTAAAGTATCAAATAGTAGAAGTTAAATAAGATTTCTAAGAAAAGTGAATAAGAAAAGTAAGAAAAAGAATGTGAAGATCAGTTTAGTAATTGAAAGTATCATATAGTAGAAGTTAAATAAGATATCTAAGAAAAGTGAATAAGAAAAGTAATAAATCGAGGTTTAAGATTAGTTTAGTATTTGAAAGTATCAAATACTAGGTAACATAAGATTTCTAAGAAAAATGAATAAGAAAATTAAGAAAAAGAGTTTGAAGTTTAGTAATTGAAAGTATCAAATAGTAGAAGTTAAATAAGATTTCTAAGAAAAGTGAATAAGAAAAGTAAGAAAAAGAATGTGAAGTTTAGTAATTGAAAGTATAATAGTAGAAGTTAGATAAGAGTTCTAAGAAAAGTGAATAAGAAAAGTAAGAAAATAAGGGTGAAGATCAGTAATTGAAAGTATCAAATAGTAGAAGTTTAATAAGATTTCTAAGAAAAGTGAATAAGAGAAGTAAGAAAATGAGGGTGAAGATCAGTAATTGAAAGTATCAAATAGTAGAAGTTAAATAAGATATCTAAGAAAAGTGAATAAGAAAATTAAGAAAAAGAGTTCGAAGTTTAGTAATTTAAAGTATAATAGTAGAAGTTAAATAAGATTTCTAAGAAAAGTGAATAAGAAAAATAATAAAAAGAGTGTGAAGATCAAGAATTAAAAAATACTAGAAGTTAAATAAGAGTTCTAAGAAAAGTGAATAAGAAAAATAATAAAAAGAGTTCGAAGTTTAGTAATTGAAAGTATCAAATAGTAGAAGTTAAATAAGATTTCTAAGAAAAGTGAATAAGAAAAGTAAGAAAAAGAGTGTGAAGATCAGTTTAGTAATTGAAAGTATCAAATAGTAGAAGTTAAATAAGATTTCTAAGAAGAGTGAATAAGAAAAGTAATTAAATGTGGGTGAAGATCAGTTTAGTAATTGAAAGTATCAAATAGTAGAAGTTAAATAAGATTTCTAAGAAAAGTGAATAAGAAAAGTAAGAAAAAGAGTGTGGAGATCATTAATTAAAGCATCAAATAGTAGAAGTTAATTAAGATTTCTAAGAAAAGTGAATAAGAAAAGTAATAAATCGAGGTTTAAGATCAGTTTAGTATTTGAAAGTATCAAATACTAGGTAACATAAGATTTCTAAGAAAAGTGAATAAGAAAAGTAAGAAAAAGAGTGTGAAGATCAGTAATTGAAAGTATCAAATAGTAGAAGTTAAATAAGATTTCTAAGAAAAGTGAATAAGAAAAATAATAAAAATAGTGTGAAGATCAAGAATTAAAAAATAGTAGAAGTTAAATAAGAGTTCTAAGAAAAGTGAATAAGAAAAGTAAGAAAATGAGGGTGAAGATCAGTAATTGAAAGTATCAAATAGTAGAAGTTAAATAAGATTTATAAGAAAAGTGAATAAGAAAAGTAAGAAAAAGAGTGTGAAGATCAAGAATTAAAAAATAGTAGAAGTTAAATAAGAGTTCTAAGAAAAGTGAATAAGAAAAGTAATAAAAATAGTGTCAAGATCAGTTTAGTAATTGAAAGTATCAAATAGTAGAAGTTAAATAAGATTTCTAAGAAAAGTGAATAAGAAAAATAATAAAAAGAGTGTGAAGATCAAGAATTAAAAAATAGTAGAAGTTAAATAAGAGTTCTAAGAAAAGTGAATAAGAAAAGTAAGAAAAAGAGTGTGGAGATCATTAATTAAAGCATCAAATAGTAGAAGTTAAATAAGATTTCTAAGAAAAGTGAATGAGAAAATTAAGAAAAAAAGTGTGGAGATCAGTAATTGAAAGTATCAAATAGTAGAAGTTAAATAAGATATCTAAGAAAAGTGAATAAGAAAAGTAATAAATCGAGGTTTAAGATCAGTTTAGTATTTGAAAGTATCAGATACTAGGTAACATAAGATTTCTAAGAAAAGTGAATAAGAAAATTAAGAAAAAGAGTTTGAAGTTTAGTAATTGAAAGTATCAAATAGTAGAAGTTAAATAAGATTTCTAAGAAAAGTGATTAAGAAAAATAATAAAAAGAGTGTGAAGATCAAGAATTAAAAAATACTAGAAGTTAAATAAGAGTTCTAAGAAAAGTGAATAAGAAAATTAAGAAAAAGAGTGTGAAGATCAGTAATTGAAAGTATCAAATAGTAGAAGTTAAATAAGAGTTCTAAGAAAAGTGAATAAGAAAAGTAAGAAAAAGAGTGTGAAGATCAGTAATTGAAAGTATCAAATAGTAGAAGTTAAATAAGATTTCTAAGAAAAGTGAATAAGAAAAATAATAAAAATAGTGTGAAGATCAAGATTAAAAAATACTAGAAGTTAAATAAGAGTTCTAAGAAAAGTGAATAAGAAAAGTAAGAAAAATAGTGTCAAGATCAGTTTAGTAATTGAAAGTATCAAATAGTAGAAGTTAAATAAGATTTCTAAGAAAAGTGAATAAGAAAAGTAATAAATCGAGGTTTAAGATCAGTTTAGTATTTGAAAGTATCAAATACTAGGTAACATAAGATTTCTAAGAAAAGTGAATAAGAAAATTAAGAAAAAGAGTGTGAAGATCAGTAATTGAAAGTATCAAATAGTAGAAGTTAAATAAGATTTCTAAGAAAAGTGAATAAGAAAAATAATAAAAAGAGTGTGAAGATCAAGAATTAAAAAATAGTAGAAGTTAAATAAGAGTTCTAAGAAAAGTGAATAAGAAAAGTAAGAAAAATAGTGTCAAGATCAGTTTAGTAATTGAAAGTATCAAATAGTAGAAGTTAAATAAGATATCTAAGAAAAGTGAATAAGAAAAGTAATAAATCGAGGTTTAAGATCAGTTTAGTATTTGAAAGTATCAGATACTAGGTAACATAAGATTTCTAAGAAAAGTGAATAAGAAAATTAAGAAAAAGAGTTTGAAGTTTAGTAATTGAAAGTATCAAATAGTAGAAGTTAAATAAGATTTCTAAGAAAAGTGATTAAGAAAAATAATAAAAAGAGTGTGAAGATCAAGAATTAAAAAATAGTAGAAGTTAAATAAGAGTTCTAAGAAAAGTGAATAAGAAAAGTAAGAAAATGAGGGTGAAGATTAGTAATTGAAAGTATCAAATAGTAGAAGTTAAATAAGATTTCTAAGAAAAGTGAATAAGAGAAGTAAGAAAATGAGGGTGAAGATCAGTAATTGAAAGTATCAAATACTAGGTAACATAAGATTTCTAAGAAAAGTGAATAAGAAAATTAAGAAAAAGAGTTCGAAGTTTAGTAATTGAAAGTATCAAATAGTAGAAGTTAAATAAGATTTCTAAGAAAAGTGAATAAGAAAAGTAATAAAAAGAGTGTGAAGATCAAGAATTAAAAAATACTAGAAGTTAAATAAGAGTTCTAAGAAAAGTGAATAAGAAAAATAATAAAAAGAGTGTGAAGATCAAGAATTAAAAAATACTAGAAGTTAAATAAGAGTTCTAAGAAAAGTGAATAAGAAAAGTAAGAAAATAAGGGTGAAGATCAGTATCTGAAAGTATCAAATAGTAGAAGTTAAATAAATTTCTAAGAAAAGTGAATAAGAAAATTAAGAAAAAGAGTTTGAAGTTTAGTAATTGAAAGTATCAAATAGTAGAAGTTAAATAAGATTTCTAAGAAAAGTGAATAAGAAAAATAATAAAAAGAGTGTGAAGATCAAGAATTAAAAAATAGTAGAAGTTAAATAAGAGTTCTAAGAAAAGTGAATAAGAAAAGTAAGAAAATGAGGGTGAAGATCAGTAATTGAAAGTATCAAATAGTAGAAGTTAAATAAGATTTCTAAGAAAAGTGAATAAGAGAAGTAAGAAAATGAGGGTGAAGATCAGTAATTGAAAGTATCAAATAGTAGAAGTTAAATAAATTTCTAAGAAAAGTGAATAAGAAAATTAAGAAAAAGAGTTCGAAGTTTAGTAATTGAAAGTATCAAATAGTAGAAGTTAAATAAGATTTCTAAGAAAAGTGAATAAGAAAAATAATAAAAAGAGTGTGAAGATCAAGAATTAAAAAATACTAGAAGTTAAATAAGATTTCTAAGAAAAGTGAATAAGAAAAGTAAGAAAAAGAGTGTGAAGATCAAGAATTAAAAAATACTAGAAGTTAAATAAGAGTTCTAAGAAAAGTGAATAAGAAAAGTAAGAAAAAGAGTGTGAAGATCAGTAATTGAAAGTATCAAATAGTAGAAGTTAAATAAGAGTTCTAAGAAAAGTGAATAAGAAAAATAATAAAAAGAGTGTGAAGATCAAGAATTAAAAAATAGTAGAAGTTAAATAAGAGTTCTAAGAAAAGTGAATAAGAAAAGTAAGAAAATGAGGGTGAAGATCAGTAATTGAAAGTATCAAATAGTAGAAGTTAAATAAGATTTCTAAGAAAAGTGAATAAGAGAAGTAAGAAAATGAGGGTGAAGATCAGTAATTGAAAGTATCAAATAGTAGAAGTTAAATAAATTTCTAAGAAAAGTGAATAAGAAAATTAAGAAAAAGAGTTCGAAGTTTAGTAATTGAAAGTATCAAATAGTAGAAGTTAAATAAGATTTCTAAGAAAAGTGAATAAGAAAAGTAAGAAAAAGAGTGTGAAGATCAGTAATTGAAAAATAGTAGAAGTTAAATAAGAGTTCTAAGAAAATTGAATAAGAAAAGTAAGAAAAAGAGTGTGAAGATCAGTAATTGAAAGTATCAAATAGTAGAAGTTAAATAAGAGTTCTAAGAAAAGTGAATAAGAAAAATAATAAAAAGAGTGTGAAGATCAAGAATTAAAAAATACTAGAAGTTAAATAAGAGTTCTAAGAAAAGTGAATAAGAAAAATAATAAAAAGAGTGTGAAGATCAAGAATTAAAAAATACTAGAAGTTAAATAAAAGTTCTAAGAAAAGTGAATAAGAAAAGTAAGAAAATAAGGGTGAAGATCAGTATCTGAAAGTATCAAATAGTAGAAGTTAAATAAGATATCTAAGAAAAGTGAATAAGAAAAGTGAATAAGAAAAGTAATAAATCGAGGTTTAAGATCAGTTTAGTATTTGAAAGTATCAAATACTAGGTAACATAAAATTTCTAAGAAAAGTGAATAAGAAAATTAAGAAAAAGAGTTTGAAGTTTAGTAATTGAAAGTATCAAATAGTAGAAGTTAAATAAGATTTCTAAGAAAAGTGAATAAGAAAAATAATAAAAAGAGTGTGAAGATCAAGAATTAAAAAATAGTAGAAGTTAAATAAGAGTTCTAAGAAAAGTGAATAAGAAAAATAATAAAAAGAGTGTGAAGATCAGTAATTGAAAGTATCAAATAGTAGAAGTTAAATAAGATTTCTAAGAAAAGTGAATAAGAAAAGTAATAAAAAGAGTTCGAAGTTTAGTAATTTAAAGTATCAAATACTAGGTAACATAAGATTTCTAAGAAAAGTGAATAAGAAAAATAATAAAAAGAGTGTGAAGATCAAGAATTAAAAAATACTAGAAGTTAAATAAGAGTTCTAAGAAAAGTGAATAAGAAAAGTAATAAAAAGAGTGTGAAGATCAGTAATTGAAAGTATCAAATAGTAGAAGTTAAATAAGAGTTCTAAGAAAATTGAATAAGAAAAGTAAGAAAAAGAGTGTCAAGATCAGTTTAGTAATTGAAAGTATCAAATAGTAGAAGTTAATTAAATTTCTAAGAAAAGTGAATAAGAAAATTAAGAAAAAGAGTTCGAAGTTTAGTAATTGAAAGTATCAAATAGTAGAAGTTAAATAAGATTTCTAAGAAAAGTGAATAAGAAAAGTAATAAAAAGAGTGTGAAGATCAAGAATTAAAAAATACTAGAAGTTAAATAAGAGTTCTAAGAAAAGTGAATAAGAAAAATAATAAAAAGAGTGTGAAGATCAAGAATTAAAAAATACTAGAAGTTAAATAAAAGTTCTAAGAAAAGTGAATAAGAAAAGTAAGAAAATAAGGGTGAAGATCAGTATCTGAAAGTATCAAATAGTAGAAGTTAAATAAGATTTCTAAGAAAAGTGAATAAGAAAAGTAATAAAAAGAGTTCGAAGTTTAGTAATTTAAAGTATCAAATAGTAGAAGTTAAATAAGATTTCTAAGAAAAGTGAATAAGAAAAATAATAAAAAGAGTGTGAAGATCAAGAATTAAAAAATACTAGAAGTTAAATAAGAGTTCTAAGAAAAGTGAATAAGAAAAGTAATAAAAAGAGTGTGAAGATCAGTAATTGAAAGTATCAAATAGTAGAAGTTAAATAAGGGTTCTAAGAAAATTGAATAAGAAAAGTAAGAAAAAGAGTGTGAAGATCAGTAATTGAAAGTATCAAATAGTAGAAGTTAAATAAGAGTTCTAAGAAAAGTGAATAAGAAAAATAATAAAAAGAGTGTGAAGATCAAGAATTAAAAAATACTAGAAGTTAAATAAGAGTTCTAAGAAAAGTGAATAAGAAAAGTAAGAAAAATAGTGTCAAGATCAGTTTAGTAATTGAAAGTATCAAATAGTAGAAGTTAAATAAATTTCTAAGAAAAGTGAATAAGAAAATTAAGAAAAAGAGTTCGAAGTTTAGTAATTGAAAGTATCAAATAGTAGAAGTTAAATAAGATTTCTAAGAAAAGTGAATAAGAAAAGTAATAAAAAGAGTGTGAAGATCAAGAATTAAAAAATACTAGAAGTTAAATAAGAGTTCTAAGAAAAGTGAATAAGAAAAATAATAAAAAGAGTGTGAAGATCAAGAATTAAAAAATACTAGAAGTTAAATAAAAGTTCTAAGAAAAGTGAATAAGAAAAGTAAGAAAATAAGGGTGAAGATCAGTATCTGAAAGTATCAAATAGTAGAAGTTAAATAAGATATCTAAGAAAAGTGAATAAGAAAAGTGAATAAGAAAAGTAATAAATCGAGGTTTAAGATCAGTTTAGTATTTGAAAGTATCAAATACTAGGTAACATAAGATTTCTAAGAAAAGTGAATAAGAAAATTAAGAAAAAGAGTTTGAAGTTTAGTAATTGAAAGTATCAAATAGTAGAAGTTAAATAAGATTTCTAAGAAAAGTGAATAAGAAAAATAATAAAAAGAGTGTGAAGATCAAGAATTAAAAAATAGTAGAAGTTAAATAAGAGTTCTAAGAAAAGTGAATAAGAAAAATAATAAAAAGAGTGTGAAGATCAGTAATTGAAAGTATCAAATAGTAGAAGTTAAATAAGATTTCTAAGAAAAGTGAATAAGAAAAGTAATAAAAAGAGTTCGAAGTTTAGTAATTTAAAGTATCAAATAGTAGAAGTTAAATAAGATTTCTAAGAAAAGTGAATAAGAAAAATAATAAAAAGAGTGTGAAGATCAAGAATTAAAAAATACTAGAAGTTAAATAAGAGTTCTAAGAAAAGTGAATAAGAAAAGTAATAAAAAGAGTGTGAAGATCAGTAATTGAAAGTATCAAATAGTAGAAGTTAAATAAGAGTTCTAAGAAAAGTGAATAAGAAAAGTAAGAAAAATAGTGTTAAGATCAGTTTAGTAATTGAAAGTATCAAATAGTAGAAGTTAAATAAGATATCTAAGAAAAGTGAATAAGAAAAGTAATAAATCGAGGTTTAAGATCAGTTTAGTATTTGAAAGTATCAAATACTAGGTAACATAAGATTTCTAAGAAAAGTGAATAAGAAAAATAATAAAAAGAGTGTGAAGATCAAGAATTAAAAAATAGTAGAAGTTAAATAAGAGTTCTAAGAAAAGTGAATAAGAAAAGTAAGAAAATGAGGGTGAAGATCAGTAATTGAAAGTATCAAATAGTAGAAGTTAAATAAGATTTCTAAGAAAAGTGAATAAGAGAAGTAAGAAAATGAGGGTGAAGATCAGTAATTGAAAGTATCAAATAGTAGAAGTTAAATAAATTTCTAAGAAAAGTGAATAAGAAAATTAAGAAAAAGAGTTCGAAGTTTAGTAATTTAAAGTATCAAATAGTAGAATTTAAATAAGAGTTCTAAGAAAAGTGAATAAGAAAAGTAAGAAAAAGAGTGTGAAGATCAGTAATTGAAAGTATCAAATAGTAGAAGTTAAATAAGATATCTAAGAAAAGTGAATAAGAAAAGTAATAAATCGAGGTTTAAGATCAGTTTAGTATTTGAAAGTATCAAATACTAGGTAACATAAGATTTCTAAGAAAAGTGAATAAGAAAAGTAATAAAAAGAGTGTGAAGATCAAGAATTAAAAAATAGTAGAAGTTAAATAAGAGTTCTAAGAAAAGTGAATAAGAAAAGTAAGAAAATGAGGGTGAAGATCAGTAATTGAAAGTATCAAATAGTAGAAGTTAAATAAGATTTCTAAGAAAAGTGAATAAGAGAAGTAAGAAAATGAGGGTGAAGATCAGTAATTGAAAGTATCAAATAGTAGAAGTTAAATAAATTTCTAAGAAAAGTGAATAAGAAAATTAAGAAAAAGAGTTCGAAGTTTAGTAATTTAAAGTATCAAATAGTAGAATTTAAATAAGATTTCAAAGAAAAGTGAATAAGAAAAATAATAAAAAGAGTGTGAAGATCAAGAATTAAAAAATACTAGAAGTTAAATAAGATTTCTAAGAAAAGTGAATAAGAAAAGTAAGAAAAAGAGTGTGAAGATCAAGAATTAAAAAATACTAGAAGTTAAATAAGAGTTCTAAGAAAAGTGAATAAGAAAAGTAAGAAAAAGAGTGTGAAGATCAGTAATTGAAAGTATCAAATAGTAGAAGTTAAATAAGAGTTCTAAGAAAAGTGAATAAGAAAAATAATAAAAAGAGTGTGAAGATCAAGAATTAAAAAATAGTAGAAGTTAAATAAGAGTTCTAAGAAAAGTGAATAAGAAAAGTAAGAAAAATAGTGTCAAGATCAGTTTAGTAATTGAAAGTATCAAATAGTAGAAGTTAAATAAATTTCTAAGAAAAGTGAATAAGAAAATTAAGAAAAAGAGTTCGAAGTTTAGTAATTGAAAGTATCAAATAGTAGAAGTTAAATAAGATTTCTAAGAAAAGTGAATAAGAAAAGTAATAAAAAGAGTGTGAAGATCAAGAATTAAAAAATAGTAGAAGTTAAATAAGAGTTCTAAGAAAAGTGAATAAGAAAAATAATAAAAAGAGTGTGAAGATCAAGAATTAAAAAATACTAGAAGTTAAATAAGAGTTCTAAGAAAAGTGAATAAGAAAAGTAAGAAAATAAGGGTGAAGATCAGTATCTGAAAGTATCAAATAGTAGAAGTTAAATAAGATATCTAAGAAAAGTGAATAAGAAAAGTAATAAATCGAGGTTTAAGATCAGTTTAGTATTTGAAAGTATCAAATACTAGGTAACATAAGATTTCTAAGAAAAGTGAATAAGAAAATTAAGAAAAAGAGTTTGAAGTTTAGTAATTGAAAGTATCAAATAGTAGAAGTTAAATAAGATTTCTAAGAAAAGTGAATAAGAAAAATAATAAAAAGAGTGTGAAGATCAAGAATTAAAAAATAGTAGAAGTTAAATAAGAGTTCTAAGAAAAGTGAATAAGAAAAGTAAGAAAATGAGGGTGAAGATCAGTAATTGAAAGTATCAAATAGTAGAAGTTAAATAAGATTTCTAAGAAAAGTGAATAAGAGAAGTAAGAAAATGAGGGTGAAGATCAGTATTTGAAAGTATCAAATACTAGGTAACATAAGATTTCTAAGAAAAGTGAATAAGAAAATTAAGAAAAAGAGTTCGAAGTTTAGTAATTGAAAGTATCAAATAGTAGAAGTTAAATAAGATTTCTAAGAAAAGTGAATAAGAAAAGTAATAAATCGAGGTTTAAGATCAGTTTAGTATTTGAAAGTATCAAATACTAGGTAACATAAGATTTCTAAGAAAAGTGAATAAGAAAATTAAGAAAAAGAGTTTGAAGTTTAGTAATTGAAAGTATCAAATAGTAGAAGTTAAATAAGATTTCTAAGAAAAGTGAATAAGAAAAATAATAAAAAGAGTGTGAAGATCAAGAATTAAAAAATAGTAGAAGTTAAATAAGAGTTCTAAGAAAAGTGAATAAGAAAAGTAAGAAAATGAGGGTGAAGATCAGTAATTGAAAGTATCAAATAGTAGAAGTTAAATAAGATTTCTAAGAAAAGTGAATAAGAGAAGTAAGAAAATGAGGGTGAAGATCAGTAATTGAAAGTATCAAATAGTAGAAGTTAAATAAATTTCTAAGAAAAGTGAATAAGAAAATTAAGAAAAAGAGTTCGAAGTTTAGTAATTGAAAGTATCAAATAGTAGAAGTTAAATAAGATTTCTAAGAAAAGTGAATAAGAAAAATAATAAAAAGAGTGTGAAGATCAAGAATTAAAAAATACTAGAAGTTAAATAAGATTTCTAAGAAAAGTGAATAAGAAAAGTAAGAAAAAGAGTGTGAAGATCAAGAATTAAAAAATACTAGAAGTTAAATAAGAGTTCTAAGAAAAGTGAATAAGAAAAGTAAGAAAAAGAGTGTGAAGATCAGTAATTGAAAGTATCAAATAGTAGAAGTTAAATAAGAGTTCTAAGAAAAGTGAATAAGAAAAATAATAAAAAGAGTGTGAAGATCAAGAATTAAAAAATAGTAGAAGTTAAATAAGAGTTCTAAGAAAAGTGAATAAGAAAAGTAAGAAAAATAGTGTCAAGATCAGTTTAGTAATTGAAAGTATCAAATAGTAGAAGTTAAATAAATTTCTAAGAAAAGTGAATAAGAAAATTAAGAAAAAGAGTTCGAAGTTTAGTAATTGAAAGTATCAAATAGTAGAAGTTAAATAAGATTTCTAAGAAAAGTGAATAAGAAAAGTAATAAAAAGAGTGTGAAGATCAAGAATTAAAAAATAGTAGAAGTTAAATAAGAGTTCTAAGAAAAGTGAATAAGAAAAATAATAAAAAGAGTGTGAAGATCAAGAATTAAAAAATACTAGAAGTTAAATAAGAGTTCTAAGAAAAGTGAATAAGAAAAGTAAGAAAATAAGGGTGAAGATCAGTATCTGAAAGTATCAAATAGTAGAAGTTAAATAAGATATCTAAGAAAAGTGAATAAGAAAAGTAATAAATCGAGGTTTAAGATCAGTTTAGTATTTGAAAGTATCAAATACTAGGTAACATAAGATTTCTAAGAAAAGTGAATAAGAAAATTAAGAAAAAGAGTTCGAAGTTTAGTAATTGAAAGTATCAAATAGTAGAAGTTAAATAAGATTTCTAAGAAAAGTGAATAAGAAAAATAATAAAAAGAGTGTGAAGATCAAGAATTAAAAAATACTAGAAGTTAAATAAGAGTTCTAAGAAAAGTGAATAAGAAAAGTAATAAAAATAGTGTGAAGATCAGTAATTGAAAGTATCAAATAGTAGAAGTTAAATAAGAGTTCTAAGAAAAGTGAATAAGAAAAGTAAGAAAAAGAGTGTGAAGATCAGTAATTGAAAGTATCAAATAGTAGAAGCTAAATAAGATTTCTAAGAAAAGAGAATAAGAAAAATAATAAAAAGAGTGTGAAGATCAAGAATTAAAAAATACTAGAAGTTAAATAAGAGTTCTAAGAAAAGTGAATAAGAAAAATAATAAAAAGAGTGTGAAGATCAAGAATTAAAAAATACTAGAAGTTAAATAAGAGTTCTAAGAAAAGTGAATAAGAAAAGTAAGAAAAATAGTGTCAAGATCAGTTTAATAATTGAAAGTATCAAATAGTAGAAGTTAAATAAATTTCTAAGAAAAGTGAATAAGAAAATTAAGAAAAAGAGTTCGAAGTTTAGTAATTGAAAGTATCAAATAGTAGAAGTTAAATAAGATTTCTAAGAAAAGTGAATAAGAAAAGTAATAAAAAGAGTGTGAAGATCAAGAATTAAAAAATACTAGAAGTTAAATAAGAGTTCTAAGAAAAGTGAATAAGAAAAGTAAGAAAATGAGGGTGAAGATCAGTAATTGAAAGTATAATAGTAGAAGTTAAATAAGAGTTCTAAGAAAAGTGAATAAGAAAAGTAAGAAAAATAGTGTCAAGATCAGTTTAGTAATTGAAAGTATCAAATAGTAGAAGTTAAATAAATTTCTAAGAAAAGTGAATAAGAAAATTAAGAAAAAGAGTTCGAAGTTTAGTAATTGAAAGTATCAAATAGTAGAAGTTAAATAAATTTCTAAGAAAAGTGAATAAGAAAATTAAGAAAAAGAGTTCGAAGTTTAGTAATTTAAAGTATCAAATAGTAGAATTTAAATAAGATTTCAAAGAAAAGTGAATAAGAAAAATAATAAAAAGAGTGTGAAGATCAAGAATTAAAAAATACTAGAAGTTAAATAAGATTTCTAAGAAAAGTGAATAAGAAAAGTAAGAAAAAGAGTGTGAAGATCAAGAATTAAAAAATACTAGAAGTTAAATAAGAGTTCTAAGAAAAGTGAATAAGAAAAGTAAGAAAATGAGGGTGAAGATCAGTAATTGAAAGTATCAAATAGTAGAAGTTAAATAAGATTTCTAAGAAAAGTGAATAAGAGAAGTAAGAAAATGAGGGTGAAGATCAGTATTTGAAAGTATCAAATACTAGGTAACATAAGATTTCTAAGAAAAGTGAATAAGAAAATTAAGAAAAAGAGTTCGAAGTTTAGTAATTTAAAGTATCAAATAGTAGAAGTTAAATAAGATTTCTAAGAAAAGTGAATAAGAAAAATAATAAAAAGAGTGTGAAGATCAAGAATTAAAAAATACTAGAAGTTAAATAAGAGTTCTAAGAAAAGTGAATAAGAAAAGTAATAAAAATAGTGTGAAGATCAGTAATTGAAAGTATCAAATAGTAGAAGTTAAATAAGAGTTCTAAGAAAAGTGAATAAGAAAAGTAAGAAAAAGAGTGTGAAGATCAGTAATTGAAAGTATCAAATAGTAGAAGCTAAATAAGATTTCTAAGAAAAGAGAATAAGAAAAATAATAAAAAGAGTGTGAAGATCAAGAATTAAAAAATACTAGAAGTTAAATAAGAGTTCTAAGAAAAGTGAATAAGAAAAGTAATAAAAATAGTGTGAAGATCAGTAATTGAAAGTATCAAATAGTAGAAGTTAAATAAGAGTTCTAAGAAAAGTGAATAAGAAAAGTAAGAAAAAGAGTTCGAAGTTTAGTAATTGAAAGTATCAAATAGTAGAAGTTAAATAAGATTTCTAAGAAAAGTGAATAAGAAAAGTAATAAAAAGAGTGTGAAGATCAAGAATTAAAAAATACTAGAAGTTAAATAAGAGTTCTAAGAAAAGTGAATAAGAAAAGTAAGAAAATAAGGGTGAAGATCAGTATCTGAAAGTATCAAATAGTAGAAGTTAAATAAGATATCTAAGAAAAGTGAATAAAAAAAGTAGTAAATCGAGGTTTAAGATCAGTTTAGTATTTGAAAGTATCAAATACTAGGTAACATAAGATTTCTAAGAAAAGTGAATAAGAAAATTAAGAAAAAGAGTTTGAAGTTTAGTAATTGAAAGTATCAAATAGTAGAAGTTAAATAAGATTTCTAAGAAAAGTGAATAAGAAAAATAATAAAAAGAGTGTGAAGATCAAGAATTAAAAAATAGTAGAAGTTAAATAAGAGTTCTAAGAAAAGTGAATAAGAAAAGTAAGAAAAATAGTGTCAAGATCAGTATCTGAAAGTATCAAATAGTAGAAGTTAAATAAGATATCTAAGAAAAGTGAATAAGAAAAGTAATAAATCGAGGTTTAAGATCAGTTTAGTATTTGAAAGTATCAAATACTAGGTAACATAAGATTTCTAAGAAAAGTGAATAAGAAAATTAAGAAAAAGAGTTCGAAGTTTAGTAATTGAAAGTATCAAATAGTAGAAGTTAAATAAGAGTTCTAAGAAAAGTGAATAAGAAAAATAATAAAAAGAGTGTGAAGATCAAGATTAAAAAATAGTAGAAGTTAAATAAGAGTTCTAAGAAAAGTGAATAAGAAAAGTAAGAAAAATAGTGTCAAGATCAGTTTAGTAATTGAAAGTATCAAATAGTAGAAGTTAAATAAATTTCTAAGAAAAGTGAATAAGAAAATTAAGTAAAAGAGTTCGAAGTTTAGTAATTGAAAGTATCAAATAGTAGAAGTTAAATAAGATTTCTAAGAAAAGTGAATAAGAAAAGTAATAAAAAGAGTGTGAAGATCAAGAATTAAAAAATAGTAGAAGTTAAATAAGAGTTCTAAGAAAAGTGAATAAGAAAAATAATAAAAAGAGTGTGAAGATCAAGAATTAAAAAATACTAGAAGTTAAATAAAAGTTCTAAGAAAAGTGAATAAGAAAAGTAAGAAAATAAGGGTAAGATCAGTATCTGAAAGTATCAAATAGTAGAAGTTAAATAAGATATCTAAGAAAAGTGAATAAGAAAAGTAATAAATCGAGGTTTAAGATCAGTTTAGTATTTGAAAGTATCAAATACTAGGTAACATAAGATTTCTAAGAAAAGTGAATAAGAAAATTAAGAAAAAGAGTTCGAAGTTTAGTAATTGAAAGTATCAAATAGTAGAAGTTAAATAAGATTTCTAAGAAAAGTGAATAAGAAAAATAATAAAAAGAGTGTGAAGATCAAGAATTAAAAAATAGTAGAAGTTAAATAAGAGTTCTAAGAAAAGTGAATAAGAAAAGTAAGAAAATGAGGGTGAAGATCAGTAATTGAAAGTATCAAATAGTAGAAGTTAAATAAGATTTCTAAGAAAAGTGAATAAGAGAAGTAAGAAAATGAGGGTGAAGATCAGTATTTGAAAGTATCAAATACTAGGTAACATAAGATTTCTAAGAAAAGTGAATAAGAAAATTAAGAAAAAGAGTTCGAAGTTTAGTAATTTAAAGTATCAAATAGTAGAAGTTAAATAAGATTTCTAAGAAAAGTGAATAAGAAAAATAATAAAAAGAGTGTGAAGATCAAGAATTAAAAAATACTAGAAGTTAAATAAGAGTTCTAAGAAAAGTGAATAAGAAAAGTAATAAAAATAGTGTGAAGATCAGTAATTGAAAGTATCAAATAGTAGAAGTTAAATAAGAGTTCTAAGAAAAGTGAATAAGAAAAGTAAGAAAAAGAGTGTGAAGATCAGTAATTGAAAGTATCAAATAGTAGAAGCTAAATAAGATTTCTAAGAAAAGAGAATAAGAAAAATAATAAAAAGAGTGTGAAGATCAAGAATTAAAAAATACTAGAAGTTAAATAAGAGTTCTAAGAAAAGTGAATAAGAGAAGTAAGAAAATGAGGGTGAAGATCAGTAATTGAAAGTATCAAATAGTAGAAGTTAAATAAATTTCTAAGAAAAGTGAATAAGAAAATTAAGAAAATGAGGGTGAAGATCAGTAATTGAAAGTATCAAATAGTAGAAGTTAAATAAGATTTCTAAGAAAAGTGAATAAGAAAAGTAATAAAAAGAGTGTGAAGATCAAGAATTAAAAAATACTAGAAGTTAAATAAGAGTTCTAAGAAAAGTGAATAAGAAAAGTAATAAAAAGAGTGTGAAGATCAAGAATTAAAAAATACTAGAAGTTAAATAAGAGTTCTAAGAAAAGTGAATAAGAAAAGTAAGAAAATAAGGGTGAAGATCAGTATCTGAAAGTATCAAATAGTAGAAGTTAAATAAGATATCTAAGAAAAGTGAATAAGAAAAGTAATAAATCGAGGTTTAAGATCAGTTTAGTATTTGAAAGTATCAAATACTAGGTAACATAAGATTTCTAAGAAAAGTGAATAAGAAAATTAAGAAAAAGAGTTTGAAGTTTAGTAATTTAAAGTATCAAATAGTAGAAGTTAAATAAGATTTCTAAGAAAAGTGAATAAGAAAAATAATAAAAAGAGTGTGAAGATCAAGAATTAAAAAATACTAGAAGTTAAATAAGAGTTCTAAGAAAAGTGAATAAGAAAAGTAAGAAAAATAGTGTCAAGATCAGTATCTGAAAGTATCAAATAGTAGAAGTTAAATAAGATATCTAAGAAAAGTGAATAAGAAAAGTAATAAATCGAGGTTTAAGATCAGTTTAGTATTTGAAAGTATCAAATACTAGGTAACATAAGATTTCTAAGAAAAGTGAATAAGAAAATTAAGAAAAAGAGTTCGAAGTTTAGTAATTGAAAGTATCAAATAGTAGAAGTTAAATAAGATTTCTAAGAAAAGTGAATAAGAAAAGTAATAAAAAGAGTGTGAAGATCAAGAATTAAAAAATACTAGAAGTTAAATAAGAGTTCTAAGAAAAGTGAATAAGAAAAGTAAGAAAATGAGGGTGAAGATCAAGAATTAAAAAATACTAGAAGTTAAATAAAAGTTCTAAGAAAAGTGAATAAGAAAAGTAAGAAAATAAGGGTGAAGATCAGTATCTGAAAGTATCAAATAGTAGAAGTTAAATAAGATATCTAAGAAAAGTGAATAAGAAAAGTAATAAATCGAGGTTTAAGATCAGTTTAGTATTTGAAAGTATCAAATACTAGGTAACATAAGATTTCTAAGAAAAGTGAATAAGAAAATTAAGAAAAAGAGTTTGAAGTTTAGTAATTGAAAGTATCAAATAGTAGAAGTTAAATAAGATTTCTAAGAAAAGTGAATAAGAAAAATAATAAAAAGAGTGTGAAGATCAAGAATTAAAAAATAGTAGAAGTTAAATAAGAGTTCTAAGAAAAGTGAATAAGAAAAGTAAGAAAATGAGGGTGAAGATAAGTAATTGAAAGTATCAAATAGTAGAAGTTAAATAAGATTTCTAAGAAAAGAGAATAAGAAAAATAATAAAAAGAGTGTGAAGATCAAGAATTAAAAAATACTAGAAGTTAAATAAGAGTTCTAAGAAAAGTGAATAAGAAAAGTAAGAAAAATAGTGTCAAGATCAGTTTAGTATTTGAAAGTATCAAATACTAGGTAACATAAGATTTCTAAGAAAAGTGAATAAGAAAATTAAGAAAAAGAGTGTGAAGATCAGTAATTGAAAGTATCAAATAGTAGAAGTTAAATAAGATTTCTAAGAAAAGTGAATAAGAAAAATAATAAAAAGAGTGTGAAGATCAAGATTAAAAAATACTAGAAGTTAAATAAGAGTTCTAAGAAAAGTGAATAAGAAAAGTAATAAAAATAGTGTGAAGATCAGTAATTGAAAGTATCAAATAGTAGAAGTTAAATAAGAGTTCTAAGAAAAGTGAATAAGAAAAGTAAGAAAAAGAGTGTGAAGATCAGTAATTGAAAGTATCAAATAGTAGAAGCTAAATAAGATTTCTAAGAAAAGAGAATAAGAAAAATAATAAAAAGAGTGTGAAGATCAAGAATTAAAAAATACTAGAAGTTAAATAAGAGTTCTAAGAAAAGTGAATAAGAAAAGTAAGAAAAATAGTGTCAAGATCAGTTTAGTAATTGAAAGTATCAAATAGTAGAAGTTAAATAAGAGTTCTAAGAAAAGTGAATAAGAAAAGTAAGAAAAAGAGTGTGAAGATCAGTAATTGAAAGTATCAAATAGTAGAAGTTAAATAAGATTTCTAAGAAAAGTGAATAAGAAAAATAATAAAAAGAGTGTGAAGATCAAGATTAAAAAATACTAGAAGTTAAATAAGAGTTCTAAGAAAAGTGAATAAGAGAAGTAAGAAAATGAGGGTGAAGATCAGTATTTGAAAGTATCAAATACTAGGTAACATAAGATTTCTAAGAAAAGTGAATAAGAAAATTAAGAAAAAGAGTTCGAAGTTTAGTAATTTAAAGTATCAAATAGTAGAAGTTAAATAAGATTTCTAAGAAAAGTGAATAAGAAAAATAATAAAAAGAGTGTGAAGATCAAGAATTAAAAAATACTAGAAGTTAAATAAGAGTTCTAAGAAAAGTGAATAAGAAAAGTAATAAAAATAGTGTGAAGATCAGTAATTGAAAGTATCAAATAGTAGAAGTTAAATAAGAGTTCTAAGAAAAGTGAATAAGAAAAGTAAGAAAAAGAGTGTGAAGATCAGTAATTGAAAGTATCAAATAGTAGAAGCTAAATAAGATTTCTAAGAAAAGAGAATAAGAAAAATAATAAAAAGAGTGTGAAGATCAAGAATTAAAAAATACTAGAAGTTAAATAAGAGTTCTAAGAAAAGTGAATAAGAAAAGTAAGAAAAATAGTGTCAAGATCAGTTTAGTAATTGAAAGTATCAAATAGTAGAAGTTAAATAAATTTCTAAGAAAAGTGAATAAGAAAATTAAGAAAAAGAGTTCGAAGTTTAGTAATTGAAAGTATCAAATAGTAGAAGTTAAATAAGATTTCTAAGAAAAGTGAATAAGAAAAGTAATAAAAAGAGTGTGAAGATCAAGAATTAAAAAATACTAGAAGTTAAATAAGAGTTCTAAGAAAAGTGAATAAGAAAAGTAAGAAAATAAGGGTGAAGATCAGTATCTGAAAGTATCAAATAGTAGAAGTTAAATAAGATATCTAAGAAAAGTGAATAAGAAAAGTAATAAATCGAGGTTTAAGATCAGTTTAGTATTTGAAAGTATCAAATACTAGGTAACATAAGATTTCTAAGAAAAGTGAATAAGAAAATTAAGAAAAAGAGTTTGAAGTTTAGTAATTGAAAGTATCAAATAGTAGAAGTTAAATAAGATTTCTAAGAAAAGTGAATAAGAAAAATAATAAAAAGAGTGTGAAGATCAAGAATTAAAAAATAGTAGAAGTTAAATAAGAGTTCTAAGAAAAGTGAATAAGAAAAGTAAGAAAAATAGTGTCAAGATCAGTATCTGAAAGTATCAAATAGTAGAAGTTAAATAAGATATCTAAGAAAAGTGAATAAGAAAAGTAATAAATCGAGGTTTAAGATCAGTTTAGTATTTGAAAGTATCAAATACTAGGTAACATAAGATTTCTAAGAAAAGTGAATAAGAAAATTAAGAAAAAGAGTTTGAAGTTTAGTAATTGAAAGTATCAAATAGTAGAAGTTAAATAAGATTTCTAAGAAAAGTGAATAAGAAAAAGTAATAAAAAGAGTGTGAAGATCAAGAATTAAAAAATACTAGAAGTTAAATAAGAGTTCTAAGAAAAGTGAATAAGAAAAATAATAAAAAGAGTGTGAAGATCAAGAATTAAAAAATACTAGAAGTTAAATAAAAGTTCTAAGAAAAGTGAATAAGAAAAGTAAGAAAATAAGGGTGAAGATCAGTATCTGAAAGTATCAAATAGTAGAAGTTAAATAAGATATCTAAGAAAAGTGAATAAGAAAAGTAATAAATCGAGGTTTAAGATCAGTTTAGTATTTGAAAGTATCAAATACTAGGTAACATAAGATTTCTAAGAAAAGTGAATAAGAAAATTAAGAAAAAGAGTTTGAAGTTTAGTAATTGAAAGTATCAAATAGTAGAAGTTAAATAAGAGTTCTAAGAAAAGTGAATAAGAAAAATAATAAAAAGAGTGTGAAGATCAAGAATTAAAAAATACTAGAAGTTAAATAAGAGTTCTAAGAAAAGTGAATAAGAAAAGTAAGAAAAAGAGTGTGAAGATCAGTAATTGAAAGTATCAAATAGTAGAAGTTAAATAAGATTTCTAAGAAAAGTGAATAAGAAAATTAAGAAAAAGAGTTCGAAGTTTAGTAATTTAAAGTATCAAATAGTAGAAGTTAAATAAGATTTCTAAGAAAAGTGAATAAGTAAAGTAAGAAAAAGAGTGTGAAGATCAAGAATTAAAAAATACTAGAAGTTAAATAAGAGTTCTAAGAAAAGTGAATAAGAAAAGTAAGAAAAAGAGTGTGAAGATCAGTAATTGAAAGTATCAAATAGTAGAAGTTAAATAAAATTTCTAAGAAAAGTGAATAAGAAAAATAATAAAAAGAGTGTGAAGATCAAGATTAAAAAATACTAGAAGTTAAATAAGAGTTCTAAGAAAAGTGAATAAGAGAAGTAAGAAAAAGAGTGTCAAGATCAGTTTAGTAATTGAAAGTATCAAATAGTAGAAGTTTAATAAGATTTCTAAGAAAAGTGAATAAGAAAATTAAGAAAAAGAGTTCGAAGTTTAGTAATTGAAAGTATCAAATAGTAGAAGTTAAATAAGATTTCTAAGAAAAGTGAATAAGAAAAGTAATAAAAAGAGTGTGAAGATCAAGAATTAAAAAATAGTAGAAGTTAAATAAGAGTTCTAAGAAAAGTGAATAAGAAAAATAATAAAAAGAGTGTGAAGATCAAGAATTAAAAAATACTAGAAGTAAAATAAGAGTTCTAAGAAAAGTGAATAAGAGAAGTAAGAAAATAAGGGTGAAGATCAGTATCTGAAAGTATCAAATAGTAGAAGTTAAATAAGATATCTAAGAAAAGTGAATAAGAAAAGTAATAAATCGAGGTTTAAGATCAGTTTAGTATTTGAAAGTATCAAATACTAGGTAACATAAGATTTCTAAGAAAAGTGAATAAGAAAATTAAGAAAAAGAGTTTGAAGTTTAGTAATTGAAAGTATCAAATAGTAGAAGTTAAATAAGATTTCTAAGAAAAGTGAATAAGAGAAGTAAGAAAATGAGGGTGAAGATCAGTAATTGAAAGTATCAAATAGTAGAAGTTAAATAAATTTCTAAGAAAAGTGAATAAGAAAATTAAGAAAAAGAGTTCGAAGTTTAGTAATTTAAAGTATCAAATAGTAGAAGTTAAATAAGATTTCTAAGAAAAGTGAATAAGAAAAGTAAGAAAATGAGGGTGAAGATCAGTAATTGAAAGTATCAAATAGTAGAAGTTAAATAAGATTTCTAAGAAAAGTGAATAAGAGAAGTAAGAAAATGAGGGTGAAGATCAGTAATTGAAAGTATAAAATAGTAGAAGTTAAATAAATTTCTAAGAAAAGTGAATAAGAAAATTAAGAAAAAGAGTTCGAAGTTTAGTAATTTAAAGTATCAAATAGTAGAAGTTAAATAAGATTTCTAAGAAAAGTGAATAAGAAAAGTAAGAAAAAGAGTGTGAAGATCAAGAATTAAAAAATACTAGAAGTTAAATAAGAGTTCTAAGAAAAGTGAATAAGAAAAGTAATAAAAAGAGTGTGAAGATCAGTAATTGAAAGTATCAAATAGTAGAAGTTAAATAAGATTTCTAAGAAAAGTGAATAAGAAAAATATTAAAAAGAGTGTGAAGATCAAGAATTAAAAAATACTAGAAGTTAAATAAGAGTTCTAAGAAAAGTGAATAAGAAAAGTAAGAAAAATAGTGTCAAGATCAGTTTAGTAATTTAAAGTATCAAATACTAGGTAACATAAGATTTCTAAGAAAAGTGAATAAGAAAAGTAAGAAAAAGAGTGTGAAGATCAAGAATTAAAAAATACTAGAAGTTAATAAGAGTTCTAAGAAAAGTGAATAAGAAAATTAAGAAAAAGAGTTTCAAGTTTAGTAATTGAAAGAATCAAATAGTAGAAGTTAAATAAGATTTCTAAGAAAAGTGAATAAGAAAAATAATAAAAAGAGTGTGAAGATCAAGAATTAAAAAATAGTAGAAGTTAAATAAGAGTTCTAAGAAAAGTGAATAAGAAAAGTAAGAAAAAGAGTGTGGAGATCATTAATTAAAGCATCAAATAGTAGAAGTTAAATAAGATTTCTAAGAAAAGTGAATGAGAAAATTAAGAAAAAAAGTGTGGAGATCAGTAATTGAAAGTATCAAATAGTAGAAGTTAATTAAGATTTCTAAGAAAAGTGAATAAGAAAAGTAATAAATCGAGGTTTAAGATCAGTTTAGTATTTGAAAGTATCAAATACTAGGTAACATAAGATTTCTAAGAAAAGTGAATAAGAAAAGTAAGAAAAAGAGTGTGAAGATCAGTTTAGTAATTTAAAGTATCAAATAGTAGAAGTTAAATAAGATTTCTAAGAAAAGTGAATAAGAAAAGTAAGAAAAAGAGTGTGAAGATCAAGAATTAAAAAATACTAGAAGTTAAATAAGAGTTCTAAGAAAAGTGAATAAGAAAAGTAAGAAAATAAGGGTGAAGATCAGTAATTGAAAGTATCAAATAGTAGAAGTTAAATAAGATTTCTAAGAAAAGTGAATAAGAAAAATAATAAAAAGAGTGTGAAGATCAAGATTAAAAAATACTAGAAGTTAAATAAGAGTTCTAAGAAAAGTGAATAAGAAAATTAAGAAAAAGAGTTCGAAGTTTAGTAATTTAAAGTATCAAATAGTAGAAGTTAAATAAGATATCTAAGAAAAGTGAATAAGAAAAGTAATAAATCGAGGTTTAAGATCAGTTTAGTATTTGAAAGTATCAAATACTAGGTAACATAAGATTTCTAAGAAAAGTGAATAAGAAAATTAAGAAAAAGAGTTTGAAGTTTAGTAATTTAAAGTATCAAATAGTAGAAGTTAAATAAGATTTCTAAGAAGAGTGAATAAGAAAATTAAGAAAATGAGGGTGAAGATCAGTAATTGAAAGTATCAAATAGTAGAAGTTAAATATGATTTCTAAGAAAAGTGAATAAGAGAAGTAAGAAAAAGAGTGTCAAGATCAGTTTAGTAATTGAAAGTATCAAATAGTAGAAGTTAAATAAGATTTCTAAGAAAAGTGAATAAGAAAATTAAGAAAAAGAGTTCGAAGTTTAGTAATTGAAAGTATCAAATAGTAGAAGTTAAATAAGATTTCTAAGAAAAGTGAATAAGAAAAGTAATAAAAAGAGTGTGAAGATCAAGAATTAAAAAATACTAGAAGTTAAATAAGAGTTCTAAGAAAAGTGAATAAGAAAAATAATAAAAAGAGTGTGAAGATTAAGAATTAAAAAATACTAGAAGTTAAATAAGAGTTCTAAGAAAAGTGAATAAGAAAAGTAAGAAAATAAGGGTGAAGATCAGTATCTGAAAGTATCAAATAGTAGAAGTTAAATAAGATTTCTAAGAAAAGTGAATAAGAAAAGTAAGAAAAAGAGTGTGAAGATCAAGAATTAAAAAATACTAGAAGTTAAATAAGAGTTCTAAGAAAAGTGAATAAGAAAAGTAAGAAAAAGAGTGTGAAGATCAAGAATTAAAAAATACTAGAAGTTAAATAAGAGTTCTAAGAAAAGTGAATAAGAAAAGTAAGAAAAATAGTGTCAAGATCAGTTTAGTATTTGAAAGTATCAAATACTAGGTAACATAAGATTTCTAAGAAAAGTGAATAAGAAAATTAAGAAAAAGAGTTTGAAGTTTAGTAATTGAAAGTATCAAATAGTAGAAGTTAAATAAGATTTCTAAGAAAAGTGAATAAGAAAAATAATAAAAAGAGTGTGAAGATCAAGAATTAAAAAATAGTAGAAGTTAAATAAGAGTTCTAAGAAAAGTGAATAAGAAAAGTAAGAAAAATAGTGTCAAGATCAGTATCTGAAAGTATCAAATAGTAGAAGTTAAATAAGATATCTAAGAAAAGTGAATAAGAAAAGTAATAAATCGAGGTTTAAGATCAGTTTAGTATTTGAAAGTATCAAATACTAGGTAACATAAGATTTCTAAGAAAAGTGAATAAGAAAAGTAAGAAAAAGAGTTTGAAGTTTAGTAATTGAAAGTATCAAATAGTAGAAGTTAAATAAGATTTCTAAGAAAAGTGAATAAGAAAAATAATAAAAAGAGTGTGAAGATCAAGAATTAAAAAATACTTGAAGTTAAATAAGAGTTCTAAGAAAAGTGAATAAGAAAAGTAAGAAAATAAGGGTGAAGATCAGTATCTGAAAGTATCAAATAGTAGAAGTTAATTAAGATTTCTAAGAAAAGTGAATAAGAAAAGTAATAAATCGAGGTTTAAGATCAGTTTAGTATTTGAAAGTATCAAATACTAGGTAACATAAGATTTCTAAGAAAAGTAAATAAGAAAAGTAATAAAAAGAGTGTGAAGATCAGTTTAGTAATTTAAAGTATCAAATAGTAGAAGTTAAATAAGATTTCTAAGAAAAGTGAATAAGAAAAGTAAGAAAAAGAGTGTGAAGATCAAGAATTAAAAAATACTAGAAGTTAAATAAGATTTCTAAGAAAAGTGAATAAGAAAAGTAAGAAAAAGAGTGTGAAGATCAGTAATTGAAAGTATCAAATAGTAGAAGTTAAATAAGATTTCTAAGAAAAGTGAATAAGAAAAATAATAAAAAGAGTGTGAAGATCAAGATTAAAAAATACTAGAAGTTAAATAAGAGTTCTAAGAAAAGTGAATGAGAAAAGTAAGAAAAATAGTGTCAAGATCAGTTTAGTAATTGAAAGTATCAAATAGTAGAAGTTAAATAAGATATCTAAGAAAAGTGAATAAGAAAAGTAATAAATCGAGGTTTAAGATCAGTTTAGTATTTGAAAGTATCAAATACTAGGTAACATAAGATTTCTAAGAAAAGTGAATAAGAAAATTAAGAAAAAGAGTTTGAAGTTTAGTAATTGAAAGTATCAAATAGTAGAAGTTAAATAAGATTTCTAAGAAGAGTGAATAAGAAAATTAAGAAAATGAGGGTGAAGATCAGTAATTGAAAGTATCAAATAGTAGAAGTTAAATATGATTTCTAAGAAAAGTGAATAAGAGAAGTAAGAAAAAGAGTGTCAAGATCAGTTTAGTAATTGAAAGTATCAAATAGTAGAAGTTAAATAAGATTTCTAAGAAAAGTGAATAAGAAAATTAAGAAAAAGAGTTCGAAGTTTAGTAATTGAAAGTATCAAATAGTAGAAGTTAAATAAGATTTCTAAGAAAAGTGAATAAGAAAAGTAAGAAAAAGAGTGTGGAGATCATTAATTAAACATCAAATAGTAGAAGTTAAATAAGATTTCTAAGAAAAGTGAATAAGAAAATTAAGAAAAAGAGTTTGAAGTTTAGTAATTGAAAGTATCAAATAGTAGAAGTTAAATAAGATTTCTAAGAAGAGTGAATAAGAAAATTAAGAAAATGAGGGTGAAGATCAGTAATTGAAAGTATCAAATAGTAGAAGTTAAATATGATTTCTAAGAAAAGTGAATAAGATAAGTAAAAAATAGTGTGAAGATCAAGAATTAAAAAATACTAGAAGTTAAATAAGAGTTCTAAGAAAAGTGAATAAGAAAAGTAAGAAAAAGAGTGTGAAGATCAAGAATTAAAAAATACTAGAAGTTAAATAAGAGTTCTAAGAAAAGTGAATAAGAAAAGTAAGAAAAATAGTGTCAAGATCAGTTTAGTATTTGAAAGTATCAAATACTAGGTAACATAAGATTTCTAAGAAAAGTGAATAAGAAAATTAAGAAAAAGAGTTTGAAGTTTAGTAATTGAAAGTATCAAATAGTAGAAGTTAAATAAGATTTCTAAGAAAAGTGAATAAGAAAAATAATAAAAAGAGTGTGAAGATCAAGAATTAAAAAATAGTAGAAGTTAAATAAGAGTTCTAAGAAAAGTGAATAAGAAAAGTAAGAAAAATAGTGTCAAGATCAGTATCTGAAAGTATCAAATAGTAGAAGTTAAATAAGATATCTAAGAAAAGTGAATAAGAAAAGTAATAAATCGAGGTTTAAGATCAGTTTAGTATTTGAAAGTATCAAATACTAGGTAACATAAGATTTCTAAGAAAAGTGAATAAGAAAATTAAGAAAAAGAGTTTGAAGTTTAGTAATTGAAAGTATCAAATAGTAGAAGTTAAATAAGATTTCTAAGAAGAGTGAATAAGAAAATTAAGAAAATGAGGGTGAAGATCAGTAATTGAAAGTATCAAATAGTAGAAGTTAAATATGATTTCTAAGAAAAGTGAATAAGAGAAGTAAGAAAAAGAGTGTCAAGATCAGTTTAGTAATTGAAAGTATCAAATAGTAGAAGTTAAATAAGATTTCTAAGAAAAGTGAATAAGAAAAATAATAAAAAGAGTGTGAAGATCAAGATTAAAAAATACTAGAAGTTAAATAAGAGTTCTAAGAAAAGTGAATGAGAAAAGTAAGAAAAATAGTGTCAAGATCAGTATCTGAAAGTATCAAATAGTAGAAGTTAAATAAGATATCTAAGAAAAGTGAATAAGAAAAGTAATAAATCGAGGTTTAAGATCAGTTTAGTATTTGAAAGTATCAAATACTAGGTAACATAAGATTTCTAAGAAAAGTGAATAAGAAAATTAAGAAAAAGAGTTTGAAGTTTAGTAATTGAAAGTATCAAATAGTAGAAGTTAAATAAGATTTCTAAGAAAAGTGAATAAGAAAAATAATAAAAAGAGTGTGAAGATCAAGAATTAAAAAATACTTGAAGTTAAATAAGAGTTCTAAGAAAAGTGAATAAGAAAAGTAAGAAAATAAGGGTGAAGATCAGTATCTGAAAGTATCAAATAGTAGAAGTTAATTAAGATTTCTAAGAAAAGTGAATAAGAAAAGTAATAAATCGAGGTTTAAGATCAGTTTAGTATTTGAAAGTATCAAATACTAGGTAACATAAGATTTCTAAGAAAAGTAAATAAGAAAGGTAAGAAAAAGAGTGTGAAGATCAGTTTAGTAATTTAAAGTATCAAATAGTAGAAGTTAAATAAGATTTCTAAGAAAAGTGAATAAGAAAAGTAAGAAAAAGAGTGTGAAGATCAAGAATTAAAAAATACTAGAAGTTAAATAAGAGTTCTAAGAAAAGTGAATAAGAAAAGTAAGAAAAAGAGTGTGAAGATCAGTAATTGAAAGTATCAAATAGTAGAAGTTAAATAAGATTTCTAAGAAAAGTGAATAAGAAAAATAATAAAAAGAGTGTGAAGATCAAGATTAAAAAATACTAGAAGTTAAATAAGAGTTCTAAGAAAAGTGAATGAGAAAAGTAAGAAAAATAGTGTCAAGATCAGTTTAGTAATTGAAAGTATCAAATAGTAGAAGTTAAATAAGATATCTAAGAAAAGTGAATAAGAAAAGTAATAAATCGAGGTTTAAGATCAGTTTAGTATTTGAAAGTATCAAATACTAGGTAACATAAGATTTCTAAGAAAAGTGAATAAGAAAATTAAGAAAAAGAGTTTGAAGTTTAGTAATTGAAAGTATCAAATAGTAGAAGTTAAATAAGATTTCTAAGAAAAGTGAATAAGAAAAATAATAAAAAGAGTGTGAAGATCAAGATTAAAAAATACTAGAAGTTAAATAAGAGTTCTAAGAAAAGTGAATGAGAAAAGTAAGAAAAATAGTGTCAAGATCAGTTTAGTAATTGAAAGTATCAAATAGTAGAAGTTAAATAAGATATCTAAGAAAAGTGAATAAGAAAAGTAATAAATCGAGGTTTAAGATCAGTTTAGTATTTGATTGTATCAAATACTAGGTAACATAAGATTTCTAAGAAAAGTGAATAAGAAAATTAAGAAAAAGAGTTTGAAGTTTAGTAATTGAAAGTATCAAATAGTAGAAGTTAAATAAGATTTCTAAGAAGAGTGAATAAGAAAATTAAGAAAATGAGGGTGAAGATCAGTAATTGAAAGTATCAAATAGTAGAAGTTAAATATGATTTCTAAGAAAAGTGAATAAGAGAAGTAAGAAAAAGAGTGTCAAGATCAGTTTAGTAATTGAAAGTATCAAATAGTAGAAGTTAAATAAGATTTCTAAGAAAAGTGAATAAGAAAATTAAGAAAAAGAGTTCGAAGTTTAGTAATTGAAAGTATCAAATAGTAGAAGTTAAATAAGATTTCTAAGAAAAGTGAATAAGAAAAGTAAGAAAAAGAGTGTGGAGATCATTAATTAAAGCATCAAATAGTAGAAGTTAAATAAGATTTCTAAGAAAAGTGAATGAGAAAATTAAGAAAAAAAGTGTGGAGATCAGTAATTGAAAGTATCAAATAGTAGAAGTTAATTAAGATTTCTAAGAAAAGTGAATAAGTAAAGTAATAAATCGAGGTTTAAGATCAGTTTAGTATTTGAAAGTATCAAATACTAGGTAACATAAGATTTCTAAGAAAAGTGAATAAGAAAAGTAAGAAAAAGAGTGTGAAGATCAGTTTAGTAATTTAAAGTATCAAATAGTAGAAGTTAAATAAGATTTCTAAGAAAAGTGAATAAGAAAAGTAAGAAAAAGAGTGTGAAGATCAAGAATTAAAAAATACTAGAAGTTAAATAAGAGTTCTAAGAAAAGTGAATAAGAGAAGTAAGAAAAAGAGTGTCAAGATCAGTTTAGTAATTGAAAGTATCAAATAGTAGAAGTTAAATAAGATTTCTAAGAAAAGTGAATAAGAAAAGTAAGAAAAAGAGTGTGAAGATCAAGAATTAAAAAATACTAGAAGTTAAATAAGAGTTCTAAGAAAAGTGAATAAGAAAAGTAAGAAAAAGAGTGTGAAGATCAGTAATTGAAAGTATCAAATAGTAGAAGTTAAATAAGATTTCTAAGAAAAGTGAATAAGAAAAATAATAAAAAGAGTGTGAAGATCAAGATTAAAAAATACTAGAAGTTAAATAAGAGTTCTAAGAAAAGTGAATGAGAAAAGTAAGAAAAATAGTGTCAAGATCAGTTTAGTAATTGAAAGTATCAAATAGTAGAAGTTAAATAAGATATCTAAGAAAAGTGAATAAGAAAAGTAATAAATCGAGGTTTAAGATCAGTTTAGTATTTGAAAGTATCAAATACTAGGTAACATAAGATTTCTAAGAAAAGTGAATAAGAAAATTAAGAAAAAGAGTTTGAAGTTTAGTAATTGAAAGTATCAAATAGTAGAAGTTAAATAAGATTTCTAAGAAGAGTGAATAAGAAAATTAAGAAAATGAGGGTGAAGATCAGTAATTGAAAGTATCAAATAGTAGAAGTTAAATATGATTTCTAAGAAAAGTGAATAAGAGAAGTAAGAAAAAGAGTGTCAAGATCAGTTTAGTAATTGAAAGTATCAAATAGTAGAAGTTAAATAAGATTTCTAAGAAAAGTGAATAAGAAAAGTAATAAAAAGAGTGTGAAGATCAAGAATTAAAAAATACTAGAAGTTAAATAAGAGTTCTAAGAAAAGTGAATAAGAAAATTAAGAAAAAGAGTTTGAAGTTTAGTAATTGAAAGTATCAAATAGTAGAAGTTAAATAAGATTTCTAAGAAAAGTGAATAAGAAAAATAATAAAAAGAGTGTGAAGATCAAGAATTAAAAAATAGTAGAAGTTAAATAAGAGTTCTAAGAAAAGTGAATAAGAAAAGTAAGAAAAAGAGTGTGAAGATCAAGAATTAAAAAATACTAGAAGTTAAATAAGAGTTCTAAGAAAAGTGAATAAGAGAAGTAAGAAAAAGAGTGTCAAGATCAGTTTAGTAATTGAAAGTATCAAATAGTAGAAGTTAAATAAGATTTCTAAGAAAAGTGAATAAGAAAAGTAAGAAAAAGAGTGTGAAGATCAAGAATTAAAAAATACTAGAAGTTAAATAAGAGTTCTAAGAAAAGTGAATAAGAAAAGTAAGAAAAAGAGTGTGAAGATCAGTAATTGAAAGTATCAAATAGTAGAAGTTAAATAAGATTTCTAAGAAAAGTGAATAAGAAAAATAATAAAAAGAGTGTGAAGATCAAGATTAAAAAATACTAGAAGTTAAATAAGAGTTCTAAGAAAAGTGAATGAGAAAAGTAAGAAAAATAGTGTCAAGATCAGTTTAGTAATTGAAAGTATCAAATAGTAGAAGTTAAATAAGATATCTAAGAAAAGTGAATAAGAAAAGTAATAAATCGAGGTTTAAGATCAGTTTAGTATTTGAAAGTATCAAATACTAGGTAACATAAGATTTCTAAGAAAAGTGAATAAGAAAATTAAGAAAAAGAGTTTGAAGTTTAGTAATTGAAAGTATCAAATAGTAGAAGTTAAATAAGATTTCTAAGAAGAGTGAATAAGAAAATTAAGAAAATGAGGGTGAAGATCAGTAATTGAAAGTATCAAATAGTAGAAGTTAAATATGATTTCTAAGAAAAGTGAATAAGAGAAGTAAGAAAAAGAGTGTCAAGATCAGTTTAGTAATTGAAAGTATCAAATAGTAGAAGTTAAATAAGATTTCTAAGAAAAGTGAATAAGAAAAGTAATAAAAAGAGTGTGAAGATCAAGAATTAAAAAATACTAGAAGTTAAATAAGAGTTCTAAGAAAAGTGAATAAGAAAATTAAGAAAAAGAGTTTGAAGTTTAGTAATTGAAAGTATCAAATAGTAGAAGTTAAATAAGATTTCTAAGAAAAGTGAATAAGAAAAATAATAAAAAGAGTGTGAAGATCAAGAATTAAAAAATAGTAGAAGTTAAATAAGAGTTCTAAGAAAAGTGAATAAGAAAAGTAAGAAAAATAGTGTCAAGATCAGTATCTGAAAGTATCAAATAGTAGAAGTTAAATAAGATTTCTAAGAAAAGTGAATAAGAAAAGTAAGAAAAAGAGTGTGAAGATCAAGAATTAAAAAATACTAGAAGTTAAATAAGAGTTCTAAGAAAAGTGAATAAGAAAAGTAAGAAAAAGAGTGTGAAGATCAAGAATTAAAAAATACTAGAAGTTAAATAAGAGTTCTAAGAAAAGTGAATAAGAAAAGTAAGAAAAATAGTGTCAAGATCAGTTTAGTATTTGAAAGTATCAAATACTAGGTAACATAAGATTTCTAAGAAAAGTGAATAAGAAAATTAAGAAAAAGAGTGTGAAGATCAGTAATTGAAAGTATCAAATAGTAGAAGTTAAATAAGATTTCTAAGAAAAGTGAATAAGAAAAATAATAAAAAGAGTGTGAAGATCAAGATTAAAAAATACTAGAAGTTAAATAAGAGTTCTAAGAAAAGTGAATGAGAAAAGTAAGAAAAATAGTGTCAAGATCAGTTTAGTAATTGAAAGTATCAAATAGTAGAAGTTAAATAAGATATCTAAGAAAAGTGAATAAGAAAAGTAATAAATCGAGGTTTAAGATCAGTTTAGTATTTGAAAGTATCAAATACTAGGTAACATAAGATTTCTAAGAAAAGTGAATAAGAAAATTAAGAAAAAGAGTTTGAAGTTTAGTAATTGAAAGTATCAAATAGTAGAAGTTAAATAAGATTTCTAAGAAGAGTGAATAAGAAAATTAAGAAAATGAGGGTGAAGATCAGTAATTGAAAGTATCAAATAGTAGAAGTTAAATATGATTTCTAAGAAAAGTGAATAAGAGAAGTAAGAAAAAGAGTGTCAAGATCAGTTTAGTAATTGAAAGTATCAAATAGTAGAAGTTAAATAAGATTTCTAAGAAAAGTGAATAAGAAAATTAAGAAAAAGAGTTCGAAGTTTAGTAATTGAAAGTATCAAATAGTAGAAGTTAAATAAGATTTCTAAGAAAAGTGAATAAGAAAAGTAAGAAAAAGAGTGTGGAGATCATTAATTAAAGCATCAAATAGTAGAAGTTAAATAAGATTTCTAAGAAAAGTGAATAAGAAAATTAAGAAAAAGAGTTTGAAGTTTAGTAATTGAAAGTATCAAATAGTAGAAGTTAAATAAGATTTCTAAGAAAAGTGAATAAGAAAATTAAGAAAAAGAGTGTGAAGATCAGTAATTGAAAGTATCAAATAGTAGAAGTTAAATAAGATTTCTAAGAAAAGTGAATAAGAAAAATAATAAAAAGAGTGTGAAGATCAAGATTAAAAAATACTAGAAGTTAAATAAGAGTTCTAAGAAAAGTGAATGAGAAAAGTAAGAAAAATAGTGTCAAGATCAGTTTAGTAATTGAAAGTATCAAATAGTAGAAGTTAAATAAGATATCTAAGAAAAGTGAATAAGAAAAGTAATAAATCGAGGTTTAAGATCAGTTTAGTATTTGAAAGTATCAAATACTAGGTAACATAAGATTTCTAAGAAAAGTGAATAAGAAAATTAAGAAAAAGAGTTTGAAGTTTAGTAATTGAAAGTATCAAATAGTAGAAGTTAAATAAGATTTCTAAGAAGAGTGAATAAGAAAATTAAGAAAATGAGGGTGAAGATCAGTAATTGAAAGTATCAAATAGTAGAAGTTAAATATGATTCCTAAGAAAAGTGAATAAGAGAAGTAAGAAAAAGAGTGTCAAGATCAGTTTAGTAATTGAAAGTATCAAATAGTAGAAGTTAAATAAGATTTCTAAGAAAAGTGAATAAGAAAATTAAGAAAAAGAGTTCGAAGTTTAGTAATTGAAAGTATCAAATAGTAGAAGTTAAATAAGATTTCTAAGAAAAGTGAATAAGAAAAGTAAGAAAAAGAGTGTGGAGATCATTAATTAAAGCATCAAATAGTAGAAGTTAAATAAGATTTCTAAGAAAAGTGAATAAGAAAATTAAGAAAAAGAGTTTGAAGTTTAGTAATTGAAAGTATCAAATAGTAGAAGTTAAATAAGATTTCTAAGAAGAGTGAATAAGAAAATTAAGAAAATGAGGGTGAAGATCAGTAATTGAAAGTATCAAATAGTAGAAGTTAAATATGATTTCTAAGAAAAGTGAATAAGAAAAGTAATAAAAAGAGTGTGAAGATCAAGAATTAAAAAATACTAGAAGTTAAATTAGAGTTCTAAGAAAAGTGAATAAGAAAAATAATAAAAAGAGTGTGAAGATTAAGAATTAAAAAATACTAGAAGTTAAATAAGAGTTCTAAGAAAAGTGAATAAGAAAAGTAAGAAAATAAGGGTGAAGATCAGTATCTGAAAGTATCAAATAGTAGAAGTTAAATAAGATTTCTAAGAAAAGTGAATAAGAAAAGTAAGAAAAAGAGTGTGAAGATCAAGAATTAAAAAATACTAGAAGTTAAATAAGAGTTCTAAGAAAAGTGAATAAGAAAAGTAAGAAAAAGAGTGTGAAGATCAAGAATTAAAAAATACTAGAAGTTAAATAAGAGTTCTAAGAAAAGTGAATAAGAAAAGTAAGAAAAATAGTGTCAAGATCAGTTTAGTATTTGAAAGTATCAAATACTAGGTAACATAAGATTTCTAAGAAAAGTGAATAAGAAAATTAAGAAAAAGAGTTTGAAGTTTAGTAATTGAAAGTATCAAATAGTAGAAGTTAAATAAGATTTCTAAGAAAAGTGAATAAGAAAAATAATAAAAAGAGTGTGAAGATCAAAAATAAAAAATAGTAGAAGTTAAATAAGAGTTCTAAGAAAAGTGAATAAGAAAAGTAAGAAAAATAGTGTCAAGATCAGTATCTGAAAGTATCAAATAGTAGAAGTTAAATATGATATCTAAGAAAAGTGAATAAGAAAAGTAAGAAAAATAGTGTCAAGATCAGTTTAGTATTTGAAAGTATCAAATACTAGGTAACATAAGATTTCTAAGAAAAGTGAATAAGAAAATTAAGAAAAAGAGTTTGAAGTTTAGTAATTGAAAGTATCAAATAGTAGAAGTTAAATAAGATTTCTAAGAAAAGTGAATAAGAAAAATAATAAAAAGAGTGTGAAGATCAAGAATTAAAAAATACTTGAAGTTAAATAAGAGTTCTAAGAAAAGTGAATAAGAAAAGTAAGAAAATAAGGGTGAAGATCAGTATCTGAAAGTATCAAATAGTAGAAGTCAATTAAGATTTCTAAGAAAAGTGAATAAGAAAAGTAAGAAAAAGAGTGTGAAGATCAAGAATTAAAAAATACTAGAAGTTAAATAAGAGTTCTAAGAAAAGTGAATAAGAAAAGTAAGAAAAAGAGTGTGAAGATCAAGAATTAAAAAATACTAGAAGTTAAATAAGAGTTCTAAGAAAAGTGAATAAGAAAAGTAAGAAAAATAGTGTCAAGATCAGTTTAGTATTTGAAAGTATCAAATACTAGGTAACATAAGATTTCTAAGAAAAGTGAATAAGAAAATTAAGAAAATGAGTTTGAAGTTTAGTAATTGAAAGTATCAAATAGTAGAAGTTAAATAAGATTTCTAAGAAAAGTGAATAAGAAAAATAATAAAAAGAGTGTGAAGATCAAGAATTAAAAAATAGTAGAAGTTAAATAAGAGTTCTAAGAAAAGTGAATAAGAAAAGTAAGAAAAATAGTGTCAAGATCAGTATCTGAAAGTATCAAATAGTAGAAGTTAAATAAGATATCTAAGAAAAGTGAATAAGAAAAGTAAGAAAAATAGTGTCAAGATCAGTTTAGTATTTGAAAGTATCAAATACTAGGTAACATAAGATTTCTAAGAAAAGTGAATAAGAAAATTAAGAAAAAGAGTTTGAAGTTTAGTAATTGAAAGTATCAAATAGTAGAAGTTAAATAAGATTTCTAAGAAAAGTGAATAAGAAAAATAATAAAAAGAGTGTGAAGATCAAGAATTAAAAAATACTTGAAGTTAAATAAGAGTTCTAAGAAAAGTGAATAAGAAAAGTAAGAAAATAAGGGTGAAGATCAGTATCTGAAAGTATCAAATAGTAGAAGTCAATTAAGATTTCTAAGAAAAGTGAATAAGAAAAGTAATAAATCGAGTTTTAAGATCAGTTTAGTATTTGAAAGTATCAAATACTAGGTAACATAAGATTTCTAAGAAAAGTAAATAAGAAAAGTAAGAAAAAGAGTGTGAAGATCAGTTTAGTAATTGAAAGTATCAAATAGTAGAAGTTAAATAAGATTTCTAAGAAAAGTGAATAAGAAAAGTAAGAAAAAGAGTGTGAAGATCAAGAATTAAAAAATACTAGAAGTTAAATAAGATTTCTAAGAAAAGTGAATAAGAAAAGTAAGAAAAAGAGTGTGAAGATCAGTAATTGAAAGTATCAAATAGTAGAAGTTAAATAAGATTTCTAAGAAAAGTGAATAAGAAAAATAATAAAAAGAGTGTGAAGATCAAGATTAAAAAATACTAGAAGTTAAATAAGAGTTCTAAGAAAAGTGAATGAGAAAAGTAAGAAAAATAGTGTCAAGATCAGTTTAGTAATTGAAAGTATCAAATAGTAGAAGTTAAATAAGATATCTAAGAAAAGTGAATAAGAAAAGTAATAAATCGAGGTTTAAGATCAGTTTAGTATTTGAAAGTATCAAATACTAGGTAACATAAGATTTCTAAGAAAAGTGAATAAGAAAATTAAGAAAAAGAGTTTGAAGTTTAGTAATTGAAAGTATCAAATAGTAGAAGTTAAATAAGATTTCTAAGAAGAGTGAATAAGAAAAGTAATAAAAAGAGTTTGAAGTTTAGTAATTGAAAGTATCAAATAGTAGAAGTTAAATATGATTTCTAAGAAAAGTGAATAAGAGAAGTAAGAAAAAGAGTGTCAAGATCAGTTTAGTAATTGAAAGTATCAAATAGTAGAAGTTAAATAAGATTTCTAAGAAAAGTGAATAAGAAAATTAAGAAAAAGAGTTCGAAGTTTAGTAATTGAAAGTATCAAATAGTAGAAGTTAAATAAGATTTCTAAGAAAAGTGAATAAGAAAAGTAATAAAAAGAGTGTGAAGATCAAGAATTAAAAAATACTAGAAGTTAAATAAGAGTTCTAAGAAAAGTGAATAAGAAAAATAATAAAAAGAGTGTGAAGATTTAGAATTAAAAAATACTAGAAGTTAAATAAGAGTTCTAAGAAAAGTGAATAAGAAAAGTAAGAAAAAGAGTTCGAAGTTTAGTAATTGAAAGTATCAAATAGTAGAAGTTAAATAAGATTTCTAAGAAAAGTGAATAAGAAAAGTAATAAAAAGAGTGTGAAGATCAAGAATTAAAAAATACTAGAAGTTAAATAAGAGTTCTAAGAAAAGTGAATAAGAAAAGTAAGAAAAAGAGTGTGAAGATCAAGAATTAAAAAATACTAGAAGTTAAATAAGAGTTCTAAGAAAAGTGAATAAGAAAAGTAAGAAAAAGAGTGTGAAGATCAAGAATTAAAAAATACTAGAAGTTAAATAAGATATCTAAGAAAAGTGAATAAGAAAAGTAATAAATCGAGGTTTAAGATCAGTTTAGTATTTGAAAGTATCAAATACTAGGTAACATAAGATTTCTAAGAAAAGTGAATAAGAAAATTAAGAAAAAGAGTTTGAAGTTTAGTAATTGAAAGTATCAAATAGTAGAAGTTAAATAAGATTTCTAAGAAAAGTGAATAAGAAAAGTAAGAAAAAGAGTGTGGAGATCATTAATTAAAGCATAAAATAGTAGAAGTTAAATAAGATTTCTAAGAAAAGTGAATGAGAAAATTAAGAAAAAAAGTGTGGAGATCAGTAATTGAAAGTATCAAATAGTAGAAGTTAATTAAGATTTCTAAGAAAAGTGAATAAGAAAAGTAATAAATCGAGGTTTAAGATCAGTTTAGTATTTGAAAGTATCAAATACTAGGTAACATAAGATTTCTAAGAAAAGTGAATAAGAAAATTAAGAAAAAGAGTGTGAAGATCAGTTTAGTAATTTAAAGTATCAAATAGTAGAAGTTAAATAAGATTTCTAAGAAAAGTGAATAAGAAAAGTAAGAAAAAGAGTGTGAAGATCAAGAATTAAAAAATACTAGAAGTTAAATAAGAGTTCTAAGAAAAGTGAATAAGAAAAGTAAGAAAAAGAGTGTGAAGATCAAGAATTAAAAAATACTAGAAGTTAAATAAGAGTTCTAAGAAAAGTGAATAAGAAAAGTAAGAAAAATAGTGTCAAGATCAGTTTAGTATTTGAAAGTATCAAATACTAGGTAACATAAGATTTCTAAGAAAAGTGAATAAGAAAATTAAGAAAAAGAGTGTGAAGATCAGTAATTGAAAGTATCAAATAGTAGAAGTTAAATAAGATTTCTAAGAAAAGTGAATAAGAAAAATAATAAAAAGAGTGTGAAGATCAAGATTAAAAAATACTAGAAGTTAAATAAGAGTTCTAAGAAAAGTGAATGAGAAAAGTAAGAAAAAAAGTGTGGAGATCAGTAATTGAAAGTATCAAATAGTAGAAGTTAATTAAGATTTCTAAGAAAAGTGAATAAGAAAAGTAATAAATCGAGGTTTAAGATCAGTTTAGTATTTGAAAGTATCAAATACTAGGTAACATAAGATTTCTAAGAAAAGTGAATAAGAAAATTAAGAAAAAGAGTGTGAAGATCAGTTTAGTAATTGAAAGTATCAAATAGTAGAAGTTAAATAAGATTTCTAAGAAAAGTGAATAAGAAAAATAATAAAAAGAGTGTGAAGATCAAGAATTAAAAAATAGTAGAAGTTAAATAAGAGTTCTAAGAAAAGTGAATAAGAAAAGTAAGAAAAATAGTGTCAAGATCAGTATCTGAAAGTATCAAATAGTAGAAGTTAAATAAGATTTCTAAGAAAAGTGAATAAGAAAAGTAAGAAAAAGAGTGTGAAGATCAAGAATTAAAAAATACTAGAAGTTAAATAAGAGTTCTAAGAAAAGTGAATAAGAAAAGTAAGAAAAAGAGTGTGAAGATCAAGAATTAAAAAATACTAGAAGTTAAATAAGAGTTCTAAGAAAAGTGAATAAGAAAAGTAAGAAAAATAGTGTCAAGATCAGTTTAGTATTTGAAAGTATCAAATACTAGGTAACATAAGATTTCTAAGAAAAGTGAATAAGAAAATTAAGAAAAAGAGTGTGAAGATCAGTAATTGAAAGTATCAAATAGTAGAAGTTAAATAAGATTTCTAAGAAAAGTGAATAAGAAAAATAATAAAAAGAGTGTGAAGATCAAGATTAAAAAATACTAGAAGTTAAATAAGAGTTCTAAGAAAAGTGAATGAGAAAAGTAAGAAAAATAGTGTCAAGATCAGTTTAGTAATTGAAAGTATCAAATAGTAGAAGTTAAATAAGATATCTAAGAAAAGTGAATAAGAAAAGTAATAAATCGAGGTTTAAGATCAGTTTAGTATTTGAAAGTATCAAATACTAGGTAACATAAGATTTCTAAGAAAAGTGAATAAGAAAATTAAGAAAAAGAGTTTGAAGTTTAGTAATTGAAAGTATCAAATAGTAGAAGTTAAATAAGATTTCTAAGAAGAGTGAATAAGAAAATTAAGAAAATGAGGGTGAAGATCAGTAATTGAAAGTATCAAATAGTAGAAGTTAAATATGATTTCTAAGAAAAGTGAATAAGAGAAGTAAGAAAAAGAGTGTCAAGATCAGTTTAGTAATTGAAAGTATCAAATAGTAGAAGTTAAATAAGATTTCTAAGAAAAGTGAATAAGAAAATTAAGAAAAAGAGTTCGAAGTTTAGTAATTGAAAGTATCAAATAGTAGAAGTTAAATAAGATTTCTAAGAAAAGTGAATAAGAAAAGTAAGAAAAAGAGTGTGGAGATCATTAATTAAAGCATCAAATAGTAGAAGTTAAATAAGATTTCTAAGAAAAGTGAATAAGAAAATTAAGAAAAAGAGTTTGAAGTTTAGTAATTGAAAGTATAAAATAGTAGAAGTTAAATAAGATTTCTAAGAAGAGTGAATAAGAAAATTAAGAAAATGAGGGTGAAGATCAGTAATTGAAAGTATCAAATAGTAGAAGTTAAATATGATTTCTAAGAAAAGTGAATAAGAAAAGTAATAAAAAGAGTGTGAAGATCAAGAATTAAAAAATACTAGAAGTTAAATAAGAGTTCTAAGAAAAGTGAATGAGAAAAGTAAGAAAAATAGTGTCAAGATCAGTTTAGTAATTGAAAGTATCAAATAGTAGAAGTTAAATAAGATATCTAAGAAAAGTGAATAAGAAAAGTAATAAATCGAGGTTTAAGATCAGTTTAGTATTTGAAAGTATCAAATACTAGGTAACATAAGATTTCTAAGAAAAGTGAATAAGAAAATTAAGAAAAAGAGTTTGAAGTTTAGTAATTGAAAGTATCAAATAGTAGAAGTTAAATAAGATTTCTAAGAAGAGTGAATAAGAAAATTAAGAAAATGAGGGTGAAGATCAGTAATTGAAAGTATCAAATAGTAGAAGTTAAATATGATTCCTAAGAAAAGTGAATAAGAGAAGTAAGAAAAAGAGTGTCAAGATCAGTTTAGTAATTGAAAGTATCAAATAGTAGAAGTTAAATAAGATTTCTAAGAAAAGTGAATAAGAAAATTAAGAAAAAGAGTTCGAAGTTTAGTAATTGAAAGTATCAAATAGTAGAAGTTAAATAAGATTTCTAAGAAAAGTGAATAAGAAAAGTAAGAAAAAGAGTGTGGAGATCATTAATTAAAGCATCAAATAGTAGAAGTTAAATAAGATTTCTAAGAAAAGTGAATAAGAAAATTAAGAAAAAGAGTTTGAAGTTTAGTAATTGAAAGTATCAAATAGTAGAAGTTAAATAAGATTTCTAAGAAGAGTGAATAAGAAAATTAAGAAAATGAGGGTGAAGATCAGTAATTGAAAGTATCAAATAGTAGAAGTTAAATATGATTTCTAAGAAAAGTGAATAAGAAAAGTAATAAAAAGAGTGTGAAGATCAAGAATTAAAAAATACTAGAAGTTAAATTAGAGTTCTAAGAAAAGTGAATAAGAAAAATAATAAAAAGAGTGTGAAGATTAAGAATTAAAAAATACTAGAAGTTAAATAAGAGTTCTAAGAAAAGTGAATAAGAAAAGTAAGAAAATAAGGGTGAAGATCAGTATCTGAAAGTATCAAATAGTAGAAGTTAAATAAGATTTCTAAGAAAAGTGAATAAGAAAAGTAAGAAAAAGAGTGTGAAGATCAAGAATTAAAAAATACTAGAAGTTAAATAAGAGTTCTAAGAAAAGTGAATAAGAAAAGTAAGAAAAAGAGTGTGAAGATCAAGAATTAAAAAATACTAGAAGTTAAATAAGAGTTCTAAGAAAAGTGAATAAGAAAAGTAAGAAAAATAGTGTCAAGATCAGTTTAGTATTTGAAAGTATCAAATACTAGGTAACATAAGATTTCTAAGAAAAGTGAATAAGAAAATTAAGAAAAAGAGTTTGAAGTTTAGTAATTGAAAGTATCAAATAGTAGAAGTTAAATAAGATTTCTAAGAAAAGTGAATAAGAAAAATAATAAAAAGAGTGTGAAGATCAAGAATTAAAAAATAGTAGAAGTTAAATAAGAGTTCTAAGAAAAGTGAATAAGAAAAGTAAGAAAAATAGTGTCAAGATCAGTATCTGAAAGTATCAAATAGTAGAAGTTAAATAAGATATCTAAGAAAAGTGAATAAGAAAAGTAAGAAAAATAGTGTCAAGATCAGTTTAGTATTTGAAAGTATCAAATACTAGGTAACATAAGATTTCTAAGAAAAGTGAATAAGAAAATTAAGAAAAAGAGTTTGAAGTTTAGTAATTGAAAGTATCAAATAGTAGAAGTTAAATAAGATTTCTAAGAAAAGTGAATAAGAAAAATAATAAAAAGAGTGTGAAGATCAAGAATTAAAAAATACTTGAAGTTAAATAAGAGTTCTAAGAAAAGTGAATAAGAAAAGTAAGAAAATAAGGGTGAAGATCAGTATCTGAAAGTATCAAATAGTAGAAGTCAATTAAGATTTCTAAGAAAAGTGAATAAGAAAAGTAAGAAAAAGAGTGTGAAGATCAAGAATTAAAAAATACTAGAAGTTAAATAAGAGTTCTAAGAAAAGTGAATAAGAAAAGTAAGAAAAAGAGTGTGAAGATCAAGAATTAAAAAATACTAGAAGTTAAATAAGAGTTCTAAGAAAAGTGAATAAGAAAAGTAAGAAAAATAGTGTCAAGATCAGTTTAGTATTTGAAAGTATCAAATACTAGGTAACATAAGATTTCTAAGAAAAGTGAATAAGAAAATTAAGAAAAAGAGTTTGAAGTTTAGTAATTGAAAGTATCAAATAGTAGAAGTTAAATAAGATTTCTAAGAAAAGTGAATAAGAAAAATAATAAAAAGAGTGTGAAGATCAAGAATTAAAAAATAGTAGAAGTTAAATAAGAGTTCTAAGAAAAGTGAATAAGAAAAGTAAGAAAAATAGTGTCAAGATCAGTATCTGAAAGTATCAAATAGTAGAAGTTAAATAAGATATCTAAGAAAAGTGAATAAGAAAAGTAAGAAAAATAGTGTCAAGATCAGTTTAGTATTTGAAAGTATCAAATACTAGGTAACATAAGATTTCTAAGAAAAGTGAATAAGAAAATTAAGAAAAAGAGTTTGAAGTTTAGTAATTGAAAGTATCAAATAGTAGAAGTTAAATAAGATTTCTAAGAAAAGTGAATAAGAAAAATAATAAAAAGAGTGTGAAGATCAAGAATTAAAAAATACTTGAAGTTAAATAAGAGTTCTAAGAAAAGTGAATAAGAAAAGTAAGAAAATAAGGGTGAAGATCAGTATCTGAAAGTATCAAATAGTAGAAGTCAATTAAGATTTCTAAGAAAAGTGAATAAGAAAAGTAATAAATCGAGTTTTAAGATCAGTTTAGTATTTGAAAGTATCAAATACTAGGTAACATAAGATTTCTAAGAAAAGTAAATAAGAAAAGTAAGAAAAAGAGTGTGAAGATCAGTTTAGTAATTGAAAGTATCAAATAGTAGAAGTTAAATAAGATTTCTAAGAAAAGTGAATAAGAAAAGTAAGAAAAAGAGTGTGAAGATCAAGAATTAAAAAATACTAGAAGTTAAATAAGATTTCTAAGAAAAGTGAATAAGAAAAGTAAGAAAAAGAGTGTGAAGATCAGTAATTGAAAGTATCAAATAGTAGAAGTTAAATAAGATTTCTAAGAAAAGTGAATAAGAAAAATAATAAAAAGAGTGTGAAGATCAAGATTAAAAAATACTAGAAGTTAAATAAGAGTTCTAAGAAAAGTGAATGAGAAAAGTAAGAAAAATAGTGTCAAGATCAGTTTAGTAATTGAAAGTATCAAATAGTAGAAGTTAAATAAGATATCTAAGAAAAGTGAATAAGAAAAGTAATAAATCGAGGTTTAAGATCAGTTTAGTATTTGAAAGTATCAAATACTAGGTAACATAAGATTTCTAAGAAAAGTGAATAAGAAAATTAAGAAAAAGAGTTTGAAGTTTAGTAATTGAAAGTATCAAATAGTAGAAGTTAAATAAGATTTCTAAGAAGAGTGAATAAGAAAAGTAATAAAAAGAGTTTGAAGTTTAGTAATTGAAAGTATCAAATAGTAGAAGTTAAATATGATTTCTAAGAAAAGTGAATAAGAGAAGTAAGAAAAAGAGTGTCAAGATCAGTTTAGTAATTGAAAGTATCAAATAGTAGAAGTTAAATAAGATTTCTAAGAAAAGTGAATAAGAAAATTAAGAAAAAGAGTTCGAAGTTTAGTAATTGAAAGTATCAAATAGTAGAAGTTAAATAAGATTTCTAAGAAAAGTGAATAAGAAAAGTAATAAAAAGAGTGTGAAGATCAAGAATTAAAAAATACTAGAAGTTAAATAAGAGTTCTAAGAAAAGTGAATAAGAAAAATAATAAAAAGAGTGTGAAGATTTAGAATTAAAAAATACTAGAAGTTAAATAAGAGTTCTAAGAAAAGTGAATAAGAAAAGTAAGAAAAAGAGTTCGAAGTTTAGTAATTGAAAGTATCAAATAGTAGAAGTTAAATAAGATTTCTAAGAAAAGTGAATAAGAAAAGTAATAAAAAGAGTGTGAAGATCAAGAATTAAAAAATACTAGAAGTTAAATAAGAGTTCTAAGAAAAGTGAATAAGAAAAGTAAGAAAAAGAGTGTGAAGATCAAGAATTAAAAAATACTAGAAGTTAAATAAGAGTTCTAAGAAAAGTGAATAAGAAAAGTAAGAAAAAGAGTGTGAAGATCAAGAATTAAAAAATACTAGAAGTTAAATAAGATATCTAAGAAAAGTGAATAAGAAAAGTAATAAATCGAGGTTTAAGATCAGTTTAGTATTTGAAAGTATCAAATACTAGGTAACATAAGATTTCTAAGAAAAGTGAATAAGAAAATTAAGAAAAAGAGTTTGAAGTTTAGTAATTTAAAGTATCAAATAGTAGAAGTTAAATAAGATTTCTAAGAAAAGTGAATAAGAAAAGTAAGAAAAAGAGTGTGGAGATCATTAATTAAAGCATCAAATAGTAGAAGTTAAATAAGATTTCTAAGAAAAGTGAATGAGAAAATTAAGAAAAAAAGTGTGGAGATCAGTAATTGAAAGTATCAAATAGTAGAAGTTAATTAAGATTTCTAAGAAAAGTGAATAAGAAAAGTAATAAATCGAGGTTTAAGATCAGTTTAGTATTTGAAAGTATCAAATACTAGGTAACATAAGATTTCTAAGAAAAGTGAATAAGAAAATTAAGAAAAAGAGTGTGAAGATCAGTTTAGTAATTTAAAGTATCAAATAGTAGAAGTTAAATAAGATTTCTAAGAAAAGTGAATAAGAAAAGTAAGAAAAAGAGTGTGAAGATCAAGAATTAAAAAATACTAGAAGTTAAATAAGAGTTCTAAGAAAAGTGAATAAGAGAAGTAAGAAAAAGAGTGTCAAGATCAGTTTAGTAATTGAAAGTATCAAATAGTAGAAGTTAAATATGATTTCTAAGAAAAGTGAATAAGAAAAGTAAGAAAAAGAGTGTGAAGATCAAGAATTAAAAAATACTAGAAGTTAAATAAGAGTTCTAAGAAAAGTGAATAAGAAAAGTAAGAAAAAGAGGGTGAAGATCAGTAATTGAAAGTATCAAATAGTAGAAGTTAAATAAGATTTCTAAGAAAAGTGAATAAGAAAAATAATAAAAAGAGTGTGAAGATCAAGATTAAAAAATACTAGAAGTTAAATAAGAGTTCTAAGAAAAGTGAATAAGAAAAGTAAGAAAAATAGTGTCAAGATCAGTTTAGTAATTGAAAGTATCAAATAGTAGAAGTTAAATAAGATATCTAAGAAAAGTGAATAAGAAAATTAAGAAAAAGAGTTCGAAGTTTAGTAATTGAAAGTATCAAATAGTAGAAGTTAAATAAGATTTCTAAGAAAAGTGAATAAGAAAAGTAATAAAAAGAGTGTGAAGATCAAGAATTAAAAAATACTAGAAGTTAAATAAGAGTTCTAAGAAAAGTGAATAAGAAAAATAATAAAAAGAGTGTGAAGATTAAGAATTAAAAAATACTAGAAGTTAAATAAGAGTTCTAAGAAAAGTGAATAAGAAAAGTAAGAAAATAAGGGTGAAGATCAGTATCTGAAAGTATCAAATAGTAGAAGTTAAATAAGATTTCTAAGAAAAGTGAATAAGAAAAGTAAGAAAAAGAGTGTGAAGATCAAGAATTAAAAAATACTAGAAGTTAAATAAGAGTTCTAAGAAAAGTGAATAAGAAAAGTAAGAAAAAGAGTGTGAAGATCAAGAATTAAAAAATACTAGAAGTTAAATAAGAGTTCTAAGAAAAGTGAATAAGAAAAGTAAGAAAAATAGTGTCAAGATCAGTTTAGTATTTGAAAGTATCAAATACTAGGTAACATAAGATTTCTAAGAAAAGTGAATAAGAAAATTAAGAAAAAGAGTTTGAAGTTTAGTAATTGAAAGTATCAAATAGTAGAAGTTAAATAAGATTTCTAAGAAGAGTGAATAAGAAAATTAAGAAAATGAGGGTGAAGATCAGTAATTGAAAGTATCAAATAGTAGAAGTTAAATATGATTTCTAAGAAAAGTGAATAAGAGAAGTAAGAAAAAGAGTGTCAAGATCAGTTTAGTAATTGAAAGTATCAAATAGTAGAAGTTAAATAAGATTTCTAAGAAAAGTGAATAAGAAAATTAAGAAAAAGAGTTCGAAGTTTAGTAATTGAAAGTATCAAATAGTAGAAGTTAAATAAGATTTCTAAGAAAAGTGAATAAGAAAAGTAAGAAAAAGAGTGTGGAGATCATTAATTAAAGCATCAAATAGTAGAAGTTAAATAAGATTTCTAAGAAAAGTGAATAAGAAAATTAAGAAAAAGAGTTTGAAGTTTAGTAATTGAAAGTATCAAATAGTAGAAGTTAAATAAGATTTCTAAGAAAAGTGAATAAGAAAAATAATAAAAAGAGTGTGAAGATCAAGAATTAAAAAATAGTAGAAGTTAAATAAGAGTTCTAAGAAAAGTGAATAAGAAAAGTAAGAAAAATAGTGTCAAGATCAGTATCTGAAAGTATCAAATAGTAGAAGTTAAATAAGATATCTAAGAAAAGTGAATAAGAAAAGTAAGAAAAATAGTGTCAAGATCAGTTTAGTATTTGAAAGTATCAAATACTAGGTAACATAAGATTTCTAAGAAAAGTGAATAAGAAAATTAAGAAAAAGAGTTTGAAGTTTAGTAATTGAAAGTATCAAATAGTAGAAGTTAAATAAGATTTCTAAGAAAAGTGAATAAGAAAAATAATAAAAAGAGTGTGAAGATCAAGAATTAAAAAATACTTGAAGTTAAATAAGAGTTCTAAGAAAAGTGAATAAGAAAAGTAAGAAAATAAGGGTGAAGATCAGTATCTGAAAGTATCAAATAGTAGAAGTCAATTAAGATTTCTAAGAAAAGTGAATAAGAAAAGTAATAAATCGAGTTTTAAGATCAGTTTAGTATTTGAAAGTATCAAATACTAGGTAACATAAGATTTCTAAGAAAAGTAAATAAGAAAAGTAAGAAAAAGAGTGTGAAGATCAGTTTAGTAATTGAAAGTATCAAATAGTAGAAGTTAAATAAGATTTCTAAGAAAAGTGAATAAGAAAAGTAAGAAAAAGAGTGTGAAGATCAAGAATTAAAAAATACTAGAAGTTAAATAAGATTTCTAAGAAAAGTGAATAAGAAAAGTAAGAAAAAGAGTGTGAAGATCAGTAATTGAAAGTATCAAATAGTAGAAGTTAAATAAGATTTCTAAGAAAAGTGAATAAGAAAAATAATAAAAAGAGTGTGAAGATCAAGATTAAAAAATACTAGAAGTTAAATAAGAGTTCTAAGAAAAGTGAATGAGAAAAGTAAGAAAAATAGTGTCAAGATCAGTTTAGTAATTGAAAGTATCAAATAGTAGAAGTTAAATAAGATATCTAAGAAAAGTGAATAAGAAAAGTAATAAATCGAGGTTTAAGATCAGTTTAGTATTTGAAAGTATCAAATACTAGGTAACATAAGATTTCTAAGAAAAGTGAATAAGAAAATTAAGAAAAAGAGTTTGAAGTTTAGTAATTGAAAGTATCAAATAGTAGAAGTTAAATAAGATTTCTAAGAAGAGTGAATAAGAAAAGTAATAAAAAGAGTTTGAAGTTTAGTAATTGAAAGTATCAAATAGTAGAAGTTAAATATGATTTCTAAGAAAAGTGAATAAGAGAAGTAAGAAAAAGAGTGTCAAGATCAGTTTAGTAATTGAAAGTATCAAATAGTAGAAGTTAAATAAGATTTCTAAGAAAAGTGAATAAGAAAATTAAGAAAAAGAGTTCGAAGTTTAGTAATTGAAAGTATCAAATAGTAGAAGTTAAATAAGATTTCTAAGAAAAGTGAATAAGAAAAGTAATAAAAAGAGTGTGAAGATCAAGAATTAAAAAATACTAGAAGTTAAATAAGAGTTCTAAGAAAAGTGAATAAGAAAAATAATAAAAAGAGTGTGAAGATTAAGAATTAAAAAATACTAGAAGTTAAATAAGAGTTCTAAGAAAAGTGAATAAGAAAAGTAAGAAAAAGAGTTCGAAGTTTAGTAATTGAAAGTATCAAATAGTAGAAGTTAAATAAGATTTCTAAGAAAAGTGAATAAGAAAAGTAATAAAAAGAGTGTGAAGATCAAGAATTAAAAAATACTAGAAGTTAAATAAGAGTTCTAAGAAAAGTGAATAAGAAAAGTAAGAAAAAGAGTGTGAAGATCAAGAATTAAAAAATACTAGAAGTTAAATAAGAGTTCTAAGAAAAGTGAATAAGAAAAGTAAGAAAAAGAGTGTGAAGATCAAGAATTAAAAAATACTAGAAGTTAAATAAGATATCTAAGAAAAGTGAATAAGAAAAGTAATAAATCGAGGTTTAAGATCAGTTTAGTATTTGAAAGTATCAAATACTAGGTAACATAAGATTTCTAAGAAAAGTGAATAAGAAAATTAAGAAAAAGAGTTTGAAGTTTAGTAATTTAAAGTATCAAATAGTAGAAGTTAAATAAGATTTCTAAGAAAAGTGAATAAGAAAAGTAAGAAAAAGAGTGTGGAGATCATTAATTAAAGCATCAAATAGTAGAAGTTAAATAAGATTTCTAAGAAAAGTGAATGAGAAAATTAAGAAAAAAAGTGTGGAGATCAGTAATTGAAAGTATCAAATAGTAGAAGTTAATTAAGATTTCTAAGAAAAGTGAATAAGAAAAGTAATAAATCGAGGTTTAAGATCAGTTTAGTATTTGAAAGTATCAAATACTAGGTAACATAAGATTTCTAAGAAAAGTGAATAAGAAAATTAAGAAAAAGAGTGTGAAGATCAGTTTAGTAATTTAAAGTATCAAATAGTAGAAGTTAAATAAGATTTCTAAGAAAAGTGAATAAGAAAAGTAAGAAAAAGAGTGTGAAGATCAAGAATTAAAAAATACTAGAAGTTAAATAAGAGTTCTAAGAAAAGTGAATAAGAGAAGTAAGAAAAAGAGTGTCAAGATCAGTTTAGTAATTGAAAGTATCAAATAGTAGAAGTTAAATATGATTTCTAAGAAAAGTGAATAAGAAAAGTAAGAAAAAGAGTGTGAAGATCAAGAATTAAAAAATACTAGAAGTTAAATAAGAGTTCTAAGAAAAGTGAATAAGAAAAGTAAGAAAAAGAGGGTGAAGATCAGTAATTGAAAGTATCAAATAGTAGAAGTTAAATAAGATTTCTAAGAAAAGTGAATAAGAAAAATAATAAAAAGAGTGTGAAGATCAAGATTAAAAAATACTAGAAGTTAAATAAGAGTTCTAAGAAAAGTGAATAAGAAAAGTAAGAAAAATAGTGTCAAGATCAGTTTAGTAATTGAAAGTATCAAATAGTAGAAGTTAAATAAGATATCTAAGAAAAGTGAATAAGAAAATTAAGAAAAAGAGTTCGAAGTTTAGTAATTGAAAGTATCAAATAGTAGAAGTTAAATAAGATTTCTAAGAAAAGTGAATAAGAAAAGTAATAAAAAGAGTGTGAAGATCAAGAATTAAAAAATACTAGAAGTTAAATAAGAGTTCTAAGAAAAGTGAATAAGAAAAATAATAAAAAGAGTGTGAAGATTAAGAATTAAAAAATACTAGAAGTTAAATAAGAGTTCTAAGAAAAGTGAATAAGAAAAGTAAGAAAATAAGGGTGAAGATCAGTATCTGAAAGTATCAAATAGTAGAAGTTAAATAAGATTTCTAAGAAAAGTGAATAAGAAAAGTAAGAAAAAGAGTGTGAAGATCAAGAATTAAAAAATACTAGAAGTTAAATAAGAGTTCTAAGAAAAGTGAATAAGAAAAGTAAGAAAAAGAGTGTGAAGATCAAGAATTAAAAAATACTAGAAGTTAAATAAGAGTTCTAAGAAAAGTGAATAAGAAAAGTAAGAAAAATAGTGTCAAGATCAGTTTAGTATTTGAAAGTATCAAATACTAGGTAACATAAGATTTCTAAGAAAAGTGAATAAGAAAATTAAGAAAAAGAGTTTGAAGTTTAGTAATTGAAAGTATCAAATAGTAGAAGTTAAATAAGATTTCTAAGAAAAGTGAATAAGAAAATTAAGAAAATGAGGGTGAAGATCAGTAATTGAAAGTATCAAATAGTAGAAGTTAAATATGATTTCTAAGAAAAGTGAATAAGAAAAGTAATAAAAAGAGTGTGAAGATCAAGAATTAAAAAATACTAGAAGTTAAATTAGAGTTCTAAGAAAAGTGAATAAGAAAAATAATAAAAAGAGTGTGAAGATTAAGAATTAAAAAATACTAGAAGTTAAATAAGAGTTCTAAGAAAAGTGAATAAGAAAAGTAAGAAAATAAGGGTGAAGATCAGTATCTGAAAGTATCAAATAGTAGAAGTTAAATAAGATTTCTAAGAAAAGTGAATAAGAAAAGTAAGAAAAAGAGTGTGAAGATCAAGAATTAAAAAATACTAGAAGTTAAATAAGAGTTCTAAGAAAAGTGAATAAGAAAAGTAAGAAAAAGAGTGTGAAGATCAAGAATTAAAAAATACTAGAAGTTAAATAAGAGTTCTAAGAAAAGTGAATAAGAAAAGTAAGAAAAATAGTGTCAAGATCAGTTTAGTATTTGAAAGTATCAAATACTAGGTAACATAAGATTTCTAAGAAAAGTGAATAAGAAAATTAAGAAAAAGAGTTTGAAGTTTAGTAATTGAAAGTATCAAATAGTAGAAGTTAAATAAGATTTCTAAGAAAAGTGAATAAGAAAAATAATAAAAAGAGTGTGAAGATCAAGAATTAAAAAATAGTAGAAGTTAAATAAGAGTTCTAAGAAAAGTGAATAAGAAAAGTAAGAAAAATAGTGTCAAGATCAGTATCTGAAAGTATCAAATAGTAGAAGTTAAATAAGATATCTAAGAAAAGTGAATAAGAAAAGTAAGAAAAATAGTGTCAAGATCAGTTTAGTATTTGAAAGTATCAAATACTAGGTAACATAAGATTTCTAAGAAAAGTGAATAAGAAAATTAAGAAAAAGAGTTTGAAGTTTAGTAATTGAAAGTATCAAATAGTAGAAGTTAAATAAGATTTCTAAGAAAAGTGAATAAGAAAAATAATAAAAAGAGTGTGAAGATCAAGAATTAAAAAATACTTGAAGTTAAATAAGAGTTCTAAGAAAAGTGAATAAGAAAAGTAAGAAAATAAGGGTGAAGATCAGTATCTGAAAGTATCAAATAGTAGAAGTCAATTAAGATTTCTAAGAAAAGTGAATAAGAAAAGTAAGAAAAAGAGTGTGAAGATCAAGAATTAAAAAATACTAGAAGTTAAATAAGAGTTCTAAGAAAAGTGAATAAGAAAAGTAAGAAAAAGAGTGTGAAGATCAAGAATTAAAAAATACTAGAAGTTAAATAAGAGTTCTAAGAAAAGTGAATAAGAAAAGTAAGAAAAATAGTGTCAAGATCAGTTTAGTATTTGAAAGTATCAAATACTAGGTAACATAAGATTTCTAAGAAAAGTGAATAAGAAAATTAAGAAAAAGAGTTTGAAGTTTAGTAATTGAAAGTATCAAATAGTAGAAGTTAAATAAGATTTCTAAGAAAAGTGAATAAGAAAAATAATAAAAAGAGTGTGAAGATCAAGAATTAAAAAATAGTAGAAGTTAAATAAGAGTTCTAAGAAAAGTGAATAAGAAAAGTAAGAAAAATAGTGTCAAGATCAGTATCTGAAAGTATCAAATAGTAGAAGTTAAATAAGATATCTAAGAAAAGTGAATAAGAAAAGTAAGAAAAATAGTGTCAAGATCAGTTTAGTATTTGAAAGTATCAAATACTAGGTAACATAAGATTTCTAAGAAAAGTGAATAAGAAAATTAAGAAAAA